>JAADVT010000275.1:0-34645 GCA_023335895.1 Pythium rishiriense
GAGACGACGGCCCCACCTCCGCCTGAGACCACGGCCCCGCCTCCGCCTGAGACGACCGCTCCCGTGACTCCTGTGCCTCCGGAGACGACGGCTCCAGTGACCCCTGTGCCGCCGGAGACTACTGCTCCAGTGACGTCCCCCCCTCCTCAAACCACGGCACCGCCTACTGATCCTCCGCTTGTTGACGACGTGATTGTTGCCACCGAAAGGGTGGATACGCCTGCTCCGTCAACCACGCTGAAGTCGGAGCCTACGGCCGAACCGGATGTGAACTCGCAGGCGAACAAGAAGGATATCATTACTGTCAACTCCACGGAAGAGACGGACGCTCCGAAGATCAACCCCTTCGAGATCAGGGTGATCGATACAGAGTCCCCGAAGCCAGTTGTCTTGGACATCGGCAACGACAACTCGAAGACCGATGAACCCAAGCTTTATGTCCGTGGTGAGAAGACGGCTGCTCCTTCCTCGTCGGGTAGTGCTAGTGGCTCTTCGAAGGGCGACCAGTCCGCGAACGCCCCGAACGTGATTGGTGGAAGCCGTCGCAACACGGCCACTACTGCTGAGTCCATCTTGTCGAAGTCGAGCCAGAACTTCCACGACTTCCTTCGATACGCTGCGGCCGCGTTCTCAGGTATCTCGGTTGCCCTGCTTTTGTTCTTCCACTTCGTGTCCCTCGATGCGACTCTGACGTGGACATCATCGCTGTGGTCGCCCAACACATGGGAGTTCATCCTGTACGTCGGCTACCTGCAGCAGATGGCATCAGTGTCGCAGTTGACGCTTCTCAAGACGCCGTACTACTTGTGGGACTACGCTGATTCGTTTGCATGGACCAACTTCCTCATTCAGCGCTCCACGTCGTCGGATGGTCGTCGTTTGGAAACGATTGTTCTGGGTGGCGTGGTTGCGTACGCTGACCGCATTGGCATTGATGAGAGCAAGATCGTGTACCACGCGGTTATCGGATTTGCTGTGGTCCTTGCTGCTCTGCTCGTGCTTTTCTTGATCATCGCTATGTTCGCGAAGCGGAAGGCTGAGCAGGCTATGGATGACCCTTTGAACTTGCACCACTCGACGCAGAGCGTCCACGCTCTTCGCAGTGCTTCGATCCGTACGCTTGGTTTGTGTGTGCTCATCTGGTACTTCGCGCTGTATCCGCTTAGCCTGTACGCGTCGTTCGAGATTTCGATGGAGGTTCAGGCCAAGTCCGCAGTGGCGTCGGCTCTGCTCGTGTCGATCCTTGCCATCGGCGTTGTGTGCTTTGGTGTGCTGGCGTGGAGTGGCCGCGTCATCATGCAGAAGTCCAAGGAGGAGCTGTTGCAGTTCGAGAACATGGCGACCTGGGGTTCGCTGTACGCCGAGTTCTCGTTCCGTAGCCGCATGTTCTTCATCCTCGGCGCGCTCGTTCAGATCATCACTGGTATCATCGTCGGCACGATGGACTCGGACCCAACTCAGCTGATCATCGTCATCATCATCGAGGTGCTGTATCTTGTCGCTGTGTTCGTGCTGAACCCGTTTGCGGAGATGCTTGTGCTGCGCTTCACGTACGCGTTGGGTTTGCTCAAGATCGTCAACTTCTCGCTTGCGTTCGCTTTCCTCAACTCGAACAGCATGTCGGGCACTGGCCGCAACAGTGTTGCGAACGCCTTCATCGGCATCAACACGATCATCATCATTGTGTGGTTCATCCGCCAGCTCATCGTGTTCAGCACGTACATTCGCGCGTGGTCGGTGCGCACGTCGTTCATCGAAGAGACCCAGAACGCCCAGGACGATGGCACGGCCAAGTACGAGACCCGCACTGCGACGGACTCGGATGTGTATGCGAGTGTTTCGACGGCTCGCCACGGCGACGGTGGCCCGTCCGTCGATACGGACGACTACCACCAGGCGCCCCCCGCTTCTCGCGAAATCCACTACTAGGCGTAGCCCAAATTTTATTGCATTTTCAGGGATGCTCTGTCTAGTGGCTTGCAATGTGTGTTGATGGAGAGGCTGTAGAGGTCGTAGAGGTAAACAGCCAAGAAGAAAGTCTATATGTTGGATTCGAGAATGAATTTTAGTCGCGTTCTGCGAGGTGTTACTATTGATACCTTCGACAGTACTCGTACGAGACCCAGTTGGATTGTTGCTACATCTTGGTGCTGTGGTCTCGGCCATCTTGGTGGATGGCTCCTGGACGTTCCCCTCAATCGACTACCTTCCCGTGCTGGAAACTCGCCCGTGCAGGGGAACTGGAGAGCAGTAGATAGATACTAGCGGAAAGATGTCCTCGTGGCCACCGTGTAGACCAGCGGAGAGGTTCGGCTCCAGTGGAGGTGTAGCTCTTCGCCACGTCTTTGAGCGTGTGGGTCCACGCCACCAGCTGGCGACTGGCTGGTCCGCATATCCATTCATTCAGTACATGTACCTCTCAATCCACACTATCGAGGTGTATCTGGGTCTAAATGCAATGGATTACCATCTCCCTGGACCCTCCCCCCGCTTCAACATTTGTGCCGACTATCCAGTCCCGAGGAGAAAAAAGGGACCGACGCGGTCGCGCGCCGTGCCGCAGTGGTTGCCGCCCGCAAATCCTGTGACGGCCAACTGGCAGATGGTTAGGCGGAAGTCGGTTTGGTTTTTGTGTGTTGGTGGTTTGTTGTTGGCCCGCCCACAACAACAGCACGGGACCGTGAGCTCACGGCGGCGGCGGACGGGAGAGGCGTGGCGATAGTAGTCGACATTTCCCCCTCCGCACTGGCGTCCAACGCGCCCATTCCGACCAACAGAGGCTAGCGGCATGCACGCGCCCCGGCGGCTGCTCGTGCTGGCGGCGCTCGCGCTCGCGGCCACGGCGACCGCGGCGGGGCCGGCGGACGCGCCGTGGACGCGCGGGCTCCAGCAGGGCGCGAGTCCGGCGCCGATCACGCAAAAGCCCACGACGACTGCGCCCGTGGCCGCGACGCCCAAGCCGACGCCGATGACGCAAAAGCCGACGGAGGCGCCCAAGGCGACGACTTCCAAGCCAACGGAAGCGCCCAAGCCGTCGACGCCGACGCACACGACACAGAAGCCGACGGAGGCGCCCAAGGCGACGACACAAAAACCGACGGAAGCGCCAAAGGCGTCGACGCCGGCGCCAACGACACAGAAGCCGACTGAGGCGCCCAAGGCGACGACTCCCAAGCCGACGGAGGCGCCCAAGGCGACGACTCCGAAGCCGACGGAAGCGCCAAAGGCGACGACGCCGACGCCAACGACACAGAAACCGACAGAGGCGCCGAGGTCGACAACTCCTGCTCCTACGACACCGAAGCCAACAGAGGCACCAAAGCCCACGACGACCGCGCCAGTGCCGACTACGCCAAAGCCGACGGAGACGCCCAAGCCCAGCGATCCCCGATCCGAACCACCGGCTTCGACAGCACCGTCGCCTGTTCCAACGACGGTGAAGCCTACGACATCACCGACTCCAACGCCGACTTCGACACCTAAGCCAACACAGCCACCAACTCCTGTGCCAACGACTGCCAAGCCGTCGGAGGCGCCGGCTCGATCGCCCGAGACCGAGGCGCCAAAGGCGACGGAGAAGCCAACGGAGAAGCCGACAGAGAAGCCGACAGAGAAGCCAACGACGGTGCCAGCAACCGACAAGCCCTCGGAAGCGCCGGTTCGATCGCCCGAGACCGAGGCGCCAAAGGCGACGGAGAAGCCGACGGAGAAGCCAATTGATAATTCGCCGGATTCCACTACACCAAAGCCGACGCAGATCACACCTGCTCCGATCACGCCGAAACCAACCGAGAAAACGCCGGCTCCGATCACGCCGAAGCCGACAGCTGCCCCCGAAGAGACAACCCGGTCGCCAACAACAGTATTGCCCTCAACCAATAAGCCGACTGACATTCCAGAGACCGAGTCGCCCGCTGATGAGCCCAAGCGTGACTCGACCGAGAAGCCTACAGACCCTTCAGTCTTGACCCTAGCGCCAAGTTCTCGCGTGCCCGCAACAACAACGGAGAAACCGACTGAAAAGCCATCGGAAGCACCGGTTCCGTTGACACCAGTGCCGACAACGAGGGCACCAACATCGACGACCGAGAAGCCCACTACTACACCGACTCCAAGAACTCCAGAAGTGTCATCAACCACGGAGAAGCCAACGTCTACGGTAACACCGACGGTTTCGCCACGAGCACCATCAACTTCGCCAACGACGACTGGACCGAGTGCTACTCCAGGTCCGACACCACAGACGCCGGGATCGACAACGGCTGGGCCGTCGACAGCGCCGACGAGTGCGCCGACGCCGACGCCGTCAGCTCGCACACCGCAGGCATCCACGACTACACCGGCGTCAAGTCCTCCAGTAGCACCAACCGATGCACCTGCCGGTACGAGGGTACCACAGCCAACCACCGTGAAGCCGACAACCGAACAAACCGTTGCGCCAGGAACAACGACTCGTGCGCCGACTACGGATGCCTCGGATGCTGGATCACCGACACCGCCAGGTTCAGCAACTCCATCGTCTTCGCCTGCAACAACGAGGACCCCGACACCGTCTTCTACAGGATCAACATCTGCCCCGGTTGTGACAACGCCTTCGCCGACGAATAGCTCGACTCCGTCCGGGCCTGGGCGTACAACGCCGCAGCCATCGCCTGCCACAAGTACACCCTCTGCCTCGACGCTGACTCCTGACGCAACGACCAAGGCTCCTGAAGCGACGACGAAGGCCCCTGTGGCGACTTCAAAGGCGCCCGATCCGACGCCAAAGACCCCCGAGGCGACCCCGAAGACTCCCGAGGTGACGACGAAGACTCCCGAGGTGACAACGAAGGCTCCTGATGGCACAACGAAAGCTCCCGATGCAACGACCAAAACCCCTGGCACACCTACCCCGGCGCCAGGCACAACGACGACTAGCCCCAGACCATCACCTACTCAGGATCCTGGCTCCCCGTCTCCTGCTACACCTGTACCTGCCACTACACTGCCTATTGCCACAACCAAGAAGCCAGAGGGCACGACTACTAATCCCACCCCAAGCTCGACCCAAACCCCCAGCTCTCCGACGCCGACGACGAAGGCGCCTGAAGCGACGACAAAGGCTCCCCCGACTGCAAGTCCTGCCCCTGCGCCTGCGACCACGCCTGATCCGGACTCCCCATCCCCACCACCGGCGAATCTCACGCCGGCACCTGTCACGACTGCTCCATCGGTGCCGTCAGCGACTCCTCGGCCGTCCGGTAACACACAGCCGTCGTCTACCCCATCTGCTGGTTCCACGCCTCGCCCTAGCGCCGAACCTACATCGTCAAAGCCTGCGCAATCAAGCGTGACTCCGAGACCGTCAGCGACTCCATCGAGTGTGCCTCCGGCAAACGCAGGAGATGAACCCTCGCCAGAGCCGGTGACCCGGGCGCCTCCGAGCACGATCTCGCCTAGTCCGTTGCCCACGACTAGGACCCCGCCGCCGATCTCTTTTGATAACAAGAATGGCACTGGACAGGCAAACGACAAGAGCAACGTCGTTGCGACAGTGAAACCCTCAAGCCCTAGCGATGACCAGACATTCAAGAAGGACATCATCGTTTATAACACGTCGATGACGCCGGCTCCGGCCGCAGTTGACAAGTTTGCTGTCTCGGAGACCACGAAACCGCCTTCGTCGCCTCAAGTGTTCGATTTTGGCGAAGACAGAGCTGAAGAAACTCCTAAGCCTGAGAAGTACGTGCGAGGCAAAACCGACATCACAGTCATTGCAGGCAAGAACGAGTCGGCAGCCGGAGCGTCAGGTGTCGGAACGGACTCGAACAATGACGGTGTTGCCGACTCGACGGAATACACCAACGTGATCGGTGGTCGCCTTCGCTCCGATCCTGTGAACGCGAACCAAATGTCTGCTTCCAGTGCCAGGTTCCATGACATGATGCGTTACTCGGGAGTTGGCTTTTCGGGCATCTCGGTGGCGTTGCTGTTGGTGTTCCAGTTTATCTCTTTAGACCCAGCGTTGATGCCCGCCTGGAGCACCAACCCAATGTGGGCCCCCAACACGTGGGAGCTTGCACTGTATATCGGGTACTTGCAGCAGTTGGCGTCGACTTCGCAGGTATCGCTGATCAAGGCCCCGTACTTCTTGTGGGACTTTACCGACGCGTTTTCGTGGACCAACTTCTTGATTCAATCCGGTTGGGAGTCATCCAACAGTATCGCGAGTGACGGCGACGGCATCAACGAAGTAGGCGCTCGTCGCCTCACGACTATTCTTATTGGCGGTATCGTGGCCTACGCGGATCGTCTCGGCATCAAGGAACAGGCGATCTTGATCCAGACGCTCATCGGCCTCGCGATCCTCACGAGCGTCGTCGTTGTCGCATTTGTCGTGGCCACGGTCTTCGCGAAGCGGCGTGCAGAGCGGTACGGGGATACGCGGAGTACCGACGTCATGCTGGAGCAGACGACGCGAGTGCACGAGCTGCGCAACCGCTCGGCCCGCATCCTGGGCATGGGCTTGCTGCTCTGGTTCACGGCGCTGTTCCCGCTGAGCGCGTTTGCGTCCTTTGAGATCACGATGCAGATCCAGTCCGACGACATCAGCACCGGCCCGCTCCTGCTTGCGATCTTCTCGCTGCTCATCGTGGGCTGCGCGGCGCTCGCGATCGCCGTGCGCGCTGTGTGGGTCAAAGAAGCCAAGGACATGCTGGATGCCCACGTCCGGGCGATCTGGGGCGCGCTGTGCGACCACTTCCACCACCCGATGCGGTTGTTCTTCTTCTTTGCGGCGCTCGCCCAGATCGTGTCGGGGATCATTGTCGGCTCGACGGACGCCGAGCCGGGCCAGCTGCTCGGGCTGATTGCCACGCAGCTCGTGTTTTTCGCGCTCGTGTTTGTGCTCAAGCCCTTCACCAGCCGCCTCGCGTGCGTGTTCACGCTTGTCGTGACCGCGCTCAAGGTGGTCAACACGGGCCTCTCGGCTGCGTTCCTGTACAGCAACAAGCAGCTCTCGGCGACCGCGCGCCGCTCGTGCGCCGAGGCGCTCATCGGCATCAACACGGTCGTGATCATCCTGTGGTTTGTGCGCCACATCGGCATGTTCCTCGCCTACCTGCGCGTGTACGCGACGTCGGTCGAGGAGCACGAAAAGTGGATGTCGCCGTCCAACCCCGTGGGCATCGAGCCCGTACCGACCGAACACTTTTTGCCAACGTACCCGCCGTCACGCGCGCATCCGACCAGCGACTTGCGCGCCACCAAGATGAGCATCGCGTCCATGGGCCAGCACAACGACATCCGCCCGCTGGACAGCGACTTGTCGTCGGCCGAGATGCAGCGCCGCGGCGTGTCGGTCGCCGTGTGAGAGGGCGACACCGTGAACAAAGACAAAGAATATGTAGAGAGGAAGGAACCCCCCATAGCATGTGTGTATGTATGTAAGATGCGTGGAGCAAGTGCGTCAAAATATACCGTCGAGTCAGCAGAATTAAGGTGCCGTGGACTCGTCCATTTCCCCCATTCCCACAGAATAAAAGGCAAGTTGAAGTGGTCGTGAGGCGGGTCGGGTTTGTATCATCTCATTGGAAAACCCATTGAGCGATGTCTCGGGGGACATCGCACCCACTTGACCCATACCCGTATTGGTAGCCCGTGAACCCGTTTCCCTTTCAACACAAAGCGGAGAACCCCCCGCTGATGATGCGTGGGACGGCAGCGAAGGATGCCATGGCAGGTGCCATGGCATGCCCAACTCCCCATATCACGCGCTCGTCAAGTGAGGCACAGCGAGGAGAATGGTGCGGCTGCTGCGCGCGGCTGCGCTCGTGGCAGTCGCGTGGGCGACATGGCGCGGTGGCGCTGCGCTTGTGAAGGCGGATGGCGACGCGCCACGGCATGCCACGCTGACTGCCATGGATGGCGGTCCTGGCGTGGTGCGGGTCTCGCCGGATGGAGAGATCGCGAGGTCCGCGGTCTCGACGACGTCCCCCGCAACATCCAGAGCAACGACGATCAACAGACCGACGGCGACGGTTGGGTCGATGGCGCCGACAGCAGCCACGAGTTTGACGCCTCGGCCATGGAGCACAAGCCCGTCAAGCCCGACGATGACGGTGCAAACGACTGCACCACCTCCGGTGGCCGCGTCGCGTCCATCTACCCCAATCAGCGCTCCATCGCTGCCGAGAGTGACGAGCCCCTCGACCCCCGGAGCCACGACACTTGGACCAGCGATTTCCCCTCCAGCACCGTTGTCATCGAGTTCCGCGGAGCATGCGGCGTCGACACCAGGAACTAGTGGCGCGCCGTCGTCTGTTTCCGCGCGGCATGTACTTATCACCGTCCCATCGACCACGGCGGCCGAGTTACCGACTGGAACTCCAGCGACGAGTGGGCCGGCTTGGACGGGTTCTAGGACAACTCAGCCACCGCAACACGTCTCGCCTGCAGCCCGCGCGCCTCCTTTTCCAACCACGGCTGCCGTTGGCACACCAGCCCCGGACCCGCACAAACCCACGACCTCGAGCTCGGCTGCGCCACCGCCAACAACGACAAAGAAAACTTCGGCAACATCCACCCCGACAACCCAACCAAACTCGACTAATCACTCCATGGTGGCGCGTCCTGGATCGGAACCACCATCAACATCGTCGGCGCTGCCCTTAGCGCCAACGACGACCACGCCGTCCACTTTTCCAGCTGGTGCAACATCCCCAGCGCCTGACAAAATCGTCACGATCTCTCCGACCACGTATGCGCCAAGAGTGACTACACCTGTGGCCAAGTTGCCAGTGACGGAGTCGATAAGGCCTACGACAGCAAGACCCGTGACGACGAAACCGGTAACATCCAGACCTGTGCCCTCACCACCACCAACACCAGGACCTGCTGCCACCAGACCGGTCACAGCTACAAGCAGTCCGACGACTACAAGCTTGGCGAATACAAATCTTAACACAACAAGGCCGGTTACCACCATCCAACCGACGTCAAGCCCAGTGAGCACGAGGCCGGCTAGTACAAAGCCACCAACGATCCAACCGACATCGAAGAGTCCAAGAGTGCCATCGGCTCATTCCAGTAGCCAATCCCCGACGCCTCGATTTCCAATGACCGAGCCAATCACCATCACACATGTCCCGCAAGCAACGGCAAGCAATCCATCCACGCATCGCCCTAGCTCAACACCAGTCGCTACGAAGACTTCGATATCGCCAACCCCGAAGCCGCAGATTACCCCGACTATACCCACAAAGTCCACGCCGGCTCCAACATTGAAAGCGTCGCCCGGTCCGAAATTTCAAGATGAACAACCACATACTCCACAACCGTTGACATCGACACAGGCTCCTTCAGTGAAGTCGCCGACGACCAAATCTCCACCATCGAATCAGCCAAAGACGGTTCCTGCACCAACGCTCGGACCAAGTTCGACTTCACAACAAACTACGAGATCTTCAGCTCCAACACAAACCGTAGTCACAGCGCATGGCGGTGAAAGTGATGACGCGAAGATTACGTCTGCTCAGTCGCCCGTGAGCTCGGATATACCTCATGACATCACAGTTGTGGTTCAAAACGATCAGCAAAAGCGTCCGGTGATCACTGTAACTGAAGACCTCATCACCATCGACAATGGAACGAACAAGCAGATCTACGAGCGCTACAAGCGTGACACGTCTCAAAAACCAACTGTAACATCACCAACCTTGCAGGATAAGTCATTTCCGAGCCAAGACGGCAGTGATGTTGATGCAGCCGTTGGACCCAACGTCATTGTTGGAGGTCGAAACCGTGATCAAATAGTTCCGGGGGCGGATGTTGAGGTGTCGCTATTGGCTCACAAGACACAAATTATTGTGCAGTCCGTGTGTGGGGGTATCGCAGTAGCGGTTACAGTATTGCTGCTCCTTTTCCAGATGATCGCGTTATGTTCTCCGCGTTGGCTCCCGCGTCGTCGAGAAAGGCATGAAACGAGTATTATGAGCGCTGTGTTGTCACCAAACGCATGGGAGCTGCTCGTGGTCGTCACATATTTCCAGCATATTGGGTCGATATCGATGATGGACTTGACCAAGGCTCCGCAGTTCGTACTCGATTTTACCGACTCGTTTTCGTGGACAAACTTCAACGTCGGCTCAATGGAAACAAGTTCGGCGAGACGACTAGATTTCACGATTCTGACAGGAATGGTTTCATACGCGGATCGACTGGGCATTCACGAGGAGAACTTACTTGCATTCACGACTCGAGGTTTCTTTGTTGCGGTTGCCACTATCGTGATATGGTTCTTCCTCGCGCTACTGTGGCGTCGCTGCTGTTCGAGGAAACATAATTCTACGGGAGAACGTACTCAGGGCTTCGCGCTATGTGTTCTCGGGCTGGTGGCCGCGTTGTGGTTGGTGAGTGTGTATCCGCTGAGCGCGACATCTTCGTATGAACTGCGCATGCAGCTGAAGTACGAGATCAACGGCGATTTGGCGATCATCCTCTTCAATCTTTTAGTTGTCGTGCTCATCGGCACAATCGTGTTGATTCGCCGGGTACAGCTTATCCGACCCGATGACGCCATGGATTACCGTTATGTCGCGGTTTTCGGAGCCCTATATGCTGGTGCCAAGCGGAATGCTCGTTTCTTCTTCGGACTGTTTGCGTTGTTCCAAACGGCGGCAGGGGTATGTGTCGGAGCGATTGACGAAGGCTCGGTTCAGCTCATCCATCTGTTGATTCTTCACGGAGGGCATCTCGTGTCGATAATGCTCGTGCGACCATACCACCGAGTCATCGTCAATGTCTTCGTTGGCGCGCTGACTGCACTTCGAATTCTGAACTTGACGGTCGCAACATTGTTCACGACCACCAGCACGATTTCCACGAGGAGGCGTGGCTTTTACGCTACTACGTTCGTTATAAGCAACTTTTTCATCGTCCTCGCGATCTTTTTCCGACAATTTCTCGTGTTCATCTACGTGCTTCGCATGTGGTCCACCAGAGATGATGTGAGTAAAAATCCGACCGGAGTGAATGGCGGTCCCGATCCTGGTATTACCAATACGTACACGATTCCACCCCATCTGGGTCAAGTCGATACGATTGCGGATATCACACCATCCACGGACACACAGCTCACACTATGGCGCGCGAGTAGTTCCATCTCTGACGGCGAGTCGCCGGTGCCAAACCTCGCTAATCGCCCCATTGTCTCCCCGTTCAGGAACGAGTTTGTTCTCACGAAGAAGTGAAGAGGTAAGGTTTATATCTCCATTGTATCGAATTGAAGTTCAAATACATTTGCGCTGGATTCTTTTGTTCGTCAGTGGTCTCCCACATACCATCAACAGCAGGGAAAATCATTCATAGTTAAATAACTCGAGGGCAACGTAGCCAACTTACAGCAAGACAGAGAGAGATGCACACCACTACAAATCGCATGGTCCCGTCAGCCGCCGCGCGGAACTGTCCACGTGCTCCTCATTGTCTCGCTCAATACCATCGAGGTCCACTTCGCCGTTGTCCTGGTCGTCAAAGCAGTTATCGTCGTCGCCCTCTTGGCCCTCCTCGATCCACTGGATCTCGTGGTTTCGCAAAAAATGCATGCAGATCGCCTTGAGCTGGACAGCGTTGCTCTCATTCGCAGCCGCGAGAATGTCGCCGACAGTGTCGACGTGAACCGCGTGCTGGAGTGCGCGCTCGCAGTACTGCTTCAAGTGATCTAACATAAACTGGTCAGCCACGACCAGCAGCTCCAACAGCACATCCAGATCAAAGCTTGACGCCGATGTCCACGCTGGCTGCACGGGCGGTCGCAAAGACGGGATCGACATCGCATCGACGCTCGAGCGTCTCTGCTGGCCGTCAGCATCTTGTTGTGATTGCTCGTAGTGCTGCTGGCACTGTGAGCTGCGCGCCGCATCGTTACCGTTTGAGAGCCGTTTCGCCTCGTCGTCGCCATAAAAGCCATACGACATACCACGACTTCGATTCACAGCGCATGTGTCTTGTTCGCCGTCTTCTTCTTCTTCATACTCGAGACACTCGCCCGAGTACAAGTATTCGAGCATGCGTACAAACACGACGTACCGAATCTCGGGTACGACGATTTGTTTTTCGTGCGATTCGCGAAAGCCACCGGAAAACATGCCGCGGAAGCGTTCGCTTAGCAGCGACAGGATGATCTTGTGCGCGTACACGACGCGGCCCTCAACGAGAAACGAAATGTCGGAAAACTCGTCGCAGTTGACAAAGTGGCGCAGCGACTGCTGCAGCATTTGGAGCGGCGAGGCCGCGCTCGAAACGGTCGCGCGCGGCGCCGGGTCCGTGTCCAGCACGAAGAAGTCGTTCAAGTAGTCATTACCGCACGAGCCGCCAAAAACAAAAAGCTTGCGGTCTTCCAGGACCGAGCAGGTGTGGCCCGCACGCTGGCCGGGGCCGACGCCGACGATCACGACCTGGTCGCGGTGGTGGTGGGTGTGGATGTCGTTGGGGTTCGCAAACCCGTGCGGCGAGTCGGCGTAGTACTCGTCAAAGATCCCGCTGAACTCACCGTGCCGGTCTCCGACCGAGTAGCCGCGCGCGTACCGATGGTGTTCCTGCGGACTGAGCGCGAGCCCTTCGTTCTCAGTGTCATCGTTGCAGTCCTCATCGTCGTCGTCATCCTCGTCTTCCTCCAGAATGGCAGCAGCCATGGCGCCGAGCTGCTGCTCGTCCGGCAGTGCCGTGACGTCGACCCACCGCGTCTCGTGCGGGTCGTAAATGTGGAGATCGTTGTAGCACTTGGCCGACGGGCCCGACCCGCCAAAGAGAAACACACGGTCCCGGTGGCGCGTGAACGTCATGCCGGCGCGCGGGTGCGGCAGCGCGCTGTGGACCTCGACCGAGGACCAGACCATGCACCGCGTGTCGAGCACGTGGATGTCGTTGAGCCGGCGCTGGCCGTCCCAGCCGCCAAAGACCACAATCTGGTCGCCACCCACGACCGTCGAGCTGTGGTTCGCGCGCGGCACGGGGAGCCGGCCGGTCGCGGCCACGCGGGTCCAGTGCATCGTGTCGATATGGAGCGCGTGGAGGTCGTTGAGGTACTCGCGTCCGTCGCCACCACGGAAGACGAGGATGCTGCGCAGGTGCGCAATGTAGTCGGCCGTGTGCATGTTGCACGGGCCCGGCGCCTTGCCCACGACGCGTGGCTGGGACCAGACCATGTGGTCGTCCTCGAGCGACAGCACGTGCATGTCGTCGGCCGCGAGCGGGCCGCTGCCGAGCCAGCCGCCGATGATGACGAGCTTGCGCTCGGCGAGCGTGGCCGTGTGGCCGTTACGGCCCGCGGGCGGCGCGCCGCGCACGACCGGCGGCAGCAGCGGCGTCCACGTCGAGGTCGCGCTGTTGAACAGGTACAGCGCGTTGTGGTTGCGGCGCCCGTCGTAGCCGCCAAACACGAGCAGCTCGGTCCGCGAGATGGGCGTGGCCGTGTGGTTCTTGATCGTGGGCACGGCGCCCTGCACGCGCACGGCGTCCCAGCGCATGTGCGGCATGGCTGGAGGACGGACGAGGAGGAGGAGGCGGATCCAGCCGCGCGCCGCGCCCGCGGTCGCCGCCAAGTCGAATGCTGCTTTCCTCCCCCACGAGAGAGAACCTGGAAAAAGAAAGTGGCAGTGATTCAGAAATGACCCATCTAGCCACGAAAGTTACAGCGTCTACATATCTAGACTGATTGGCACTGTCCTATGCCACAATAGAGCGCGGGCCTTCTATTCGGCGGCATCTTGAAGTTGCGACCCGAAATGGCTACACTTGGCCTCCAAAAACCAGTGTCTCTATTGTTGTGCGATTACGGATACATGCACTCGCCACAGGCACTGACAACGACTACTACTACATACAGCTACATGGATCTTAGAGCTGTGCGATGCGCGCGGTGCGGCGTGGCGCACCCGTGTCGGACGAGTCGCCAAACTCGCTGCCGAGGTACTGGCCGGGCGAGGTCGCAGGCGTCATCATCATAGTGACGTACACGCCGGAACCACCCAGGATTGGGTTGGTCTCGAGCGCAACGCCCGTCTTGACCGACTCGCGTGCACCGTAGTACGCCGGGGTATCGATTTCCGTGTGGCGTCGCTCGGCGTACAGACGAACGAACGTCGCCAATATGTAGAGTACGCGCGCAAGCCAGAGCAGCAGCACCAGCATCGTGGTCACGAGGATCGCATCGCCGGCTCGGTTTTGGCCGGTTCGCGAAACGTGTTTCTCCGACACGAATGCGAATGCGATGCTGTAGTTGAGGATCTTGGCACCGCACACAACTGCTGTCAGCACCAGCGGAGTCTGGCTCGTGAAGGGCGAGCACAGCACCACCGTCAAGAGGTAGCCTACAGCGATGATGAGTGCCACCATGAGTTGCGTGTGTTCTTCACGGATCGCGCCGACACAGAGGCCGAGAGCGATCTGAGTGAGCGCTGTCACAAGGAAGAACCAGCGGAACCCGTGTGTGAGGTCTGCGTATAGTGCCCCGTAGACCTTGAGCGAGTTGATGCTTATGAGCTGCTCGTGATTCTTGTTCTTCACAACGAATGCCAGGCCGACGAGTATCACGATACAAAACAGCACCAGCACGACGACCGCGAGCGCGATGTTAGCGTGGACAGTCTCAAGTTCAAAACTTGCGAACGTGGTCATCGGGTAGAGCGCGATGAACCAAAGCATCACGCCAAAGCCCAACACCCACAATGCTCCACGGCGGCGCGTCGGATGGTTGGTCACCTGGGCCGTATGCGACACAACGGAGTTCTCCAGGTCGAACTTGTCCTCCGGCACGCTTTTTCCGCAGATCGCCAGCAAGGCAAACACGACACACAAGACCGCGAAGACGACAGCGACGCCGACGACACCATTGACCAACAGATCGGACGCGTCGATACCGATGCGATTGCCGTACGCGTCGAGGCCGTTGGAGACGGGAGTCGTCTCATCGAGTCGACGCACAAGATCGTCGTGGAGAATCTTGGTGCGCTGCATGAGAAAGTTGGACCACGCGAATGCGTCCGAGAATTGCGCGACGAATGACGGCATGTTGAGCAGCTCCATTTGCGAGAGTGATGAGACCTGTTGCAGGTACCCCACAAAGAGCAGCAGCTCCCAGCCATTGGCACTGAGCCACTCTTGCGGCCAGTTGAGCCACGGCGTGTCGAACGCAAACACGTGAAGCCCGGCCAGGAGAGCCAAACACAGCGCCGCGCTACCCACAGAGATAAACGCAACGCCCTTGTGGAACGCAGTCTGCGGTCGACTGGTCATCGCGACCGTCACGGTAGGAGTGCTCGTTTCGGTACTGTCCATGCTGCCGCTGGAGGCTGACGGCAACGTCGTTGCGGGAGGGATGGAAATAGTCGAGGAAGAAGACGAAGAAGATGAGGAAGATGAGGAAGATGAAGAGGAAGATGAAGACCACGAAGACGAGCTCGTTGAGTCGGACGATCGGTCGTCGCTTCCGCTGGCAGACGACCACAAGTCCGACTCGGACTCGTTGCTGGATGTGTCGATGATTTGGGTATCGCTGGTTCGAGGCGCATCATTCGCAGTCGCTGGACTCACTGCACGGTTCGGAGCCGCTGGGGATTGCGAAGGAGAAGGCGTTGCTGAGATAGCTGGCGGACTGGTGGTAGTAGGCGTCGCAGGCGTGCGAGTCGTCGACGGGCCCGTCGTCGAGCCGACGTTGCCGTTTGTATTAGAGGGCGATGGCGCCGTTGCACCGCTATCAACCGATGCGCCGTTCGCGTCAAAGTTGGGCGTCGATGGCGATCCTGGTGGCCGCGCCACGGGCGTTGAACTTGGCCGCGCCGTTGCTGCTGGTGGTGGTGGTGATACTGTGGACGGTGGGGAAGAGCTTGATGGCACTGGTGCCGCCGTCGGTTCCGGGTCGGTGCTCGGTACGGTGGTGGTCACAGGCGGCGCAGAGGTCGGCACCATCGGCGGCGCCGTCTCATCCAGCGCCGCACCACTACCGGATCCACTCGTGGACAGTGCTTGCTGTAGCCATCGCTCGCTGGCGCTCGTGGTTTGCGCTGCTGTTGGCGTCGCGAGCAGGAGCGCGGTCGCCACCACCGCTGCTGTGGCGTACCGTGTCCGTGTGCGTCTCGCCATCGTGATCTTTTGCAAAAGTAAACTGCCGCTCGGCTCGTCGGCGCTGATAGGCGTCGTGAGTAGAGTACAAGGCGCCTTGCGATCCGCGTTGGTCGCACGAGCCACTTGGACTTTGCGATGGGAAGATGGATACTGCGCGCCCACGTACGACGCGCCCAGCCTTTCGCGTCGCGCAACTTTGAGCAGGCAGGACGTGGCAACAGGGTTTCACTTCCCAACAAGTTCCTTCGCCCCCACGGCTGGCGCCGGGCATGCGCCATCCGTCAGGGGGAAGGTCCGAGGCGCGATTACCAACAATCCAGCCGGAGCGACATAAAGCCACCCTTCCTTCCGACTCGCATCAGTCGACGGTGAGCACGGCGCTTACATGGGCACAGATGCGATGAGGATTCCCATACAAACACGCATGGAGGCGTGGTAGAGGCATGGAGGTCCCAGCTGGCGTCCCCTCGTGCTCCCCATCTGACTGCCGCCCTGATCCGGCCATATTGGCGATAGTGCCTTACCTCGATATAGTGCTACAACCCGAAATACCGGTATTGATGTGGTTGTTAGGCTGGCCTACGTAGAATAGTGTGGTCAACACAACAGGTTTCTGCCACAGGGAGCTTCTAAAGAGGCTCCATACAGTACACCATCGGGAGGAGGCTTGACCTGCCAAAGAAAATCGCGTGGGCATCACGCAACGACCAAGGTGGATCGGGGCTCTTTCGACGCGTTCTTCCTTGTGCGAGGGCAACAGTGCCGCCTGCGACCGCAAGCCCGGGACTCGCGCGACTACCGAGACGACCACTGCAACGGAGCGCTCTCTCGCGGTCCATGCCGAGTGTCTGGAACGGCGGTGTGTATCTCGTGAAACTTTACGTGCAGCTGCTGCTCTACTTCCCGCGGCTCATGTACGTCGTGGGGGTGCCGGCTTTCTGGCGTGTCTCGGGTGCTGACACACGTTGTGGTTCTATGGACCCAGTCTACATATCAACCTCCACTATAACCCGTTCTGCATCGTCCTGCGCAAGATCTACCACCGCCTGTGCTTGACCATGGAACCCACGGCGCGAATCGACCAGGCGTTTGAGCCGACGCCTGCTGGCGCGCCCGTCGAGTCGCTGGTGGCCGACCAGGCGCTGCCGCCGGACACGGAAGAAGCGGCCGACGCTGTCGCGGAAACGCCGACCGAGTCGCAGACCATGCGCTGGCTCGAGCCGGGCGAGTACAACGGCGAGCACATTGCGATTGTGAGCTACCCGCGGTCGGGCAACTCGCTCATGCGCGGGCTTCTCGAAAAAGTCACCGGTGTGTTCACGGGCTGTGACACGCGCCCCGACCGTACGCTGAGCCAGCAGCTCCAGGACTTTGGCATGAAGGGAGAGGTGCGTTGTATGGCATTGTGAGTCAGCCATTTGTCCTGAGTGCTGTTGGCTGACCTATGGTGGCATGGCTTGTTGTCCAGGGTGTCGTCGACGACTCGGTGTGGTTTGTCAAGACGCACTTTCCGGAACGCGTCGGCTACAAGCCGTTCAAGATCCAAAAGGCGATTCTTGTCGTGCGCAACCCGTGGGACGCGATCGATTCGTACTTCAACATGACGCTCACCAACTCGCACAACAAGAGTCTCCACGAGAGCCAGTACGAGCGGTTCGCAGACCGGTGGGACGGTATGTTGCGCAACGAGATCGATGTGTGGATGAAGTTCCATCGCTACTGGACGAGCAAAGTAGATATCCCAATCATCATTGTTCGATACGAAGATCTGCTCGTTCACCGGTACGTGTATTTGTGGAAGCGATCTTGTCGTCCGCTGGGTCTTAACGTCTACCTGTGCTTGCTGTACCCTCTCGTAGAGCCGAGACGTTGCGCCGCGTGTTTCTCTTCTTAACCAACAGCAAATCCATTGAAGGCACGGAATGGGAGGCGCGGATCGCGAAAGTCATGGAGACGAGTGGCGAAAACTCGGGCCCGTATGTCCCTCGCAGCGGAAAAATCGGTGCCTCTTTCAAGCACTACTCGGACGAGCAGTTCCAGCACATTCTGAAGGTCGCCAACTTGCCCTTGCGAGGGTTTGGCTACGATCCCGACACTCAAAACTTTCCCGAAGAGATCCCGCTCCCACGCCGCCAGGTCAAGCCGGGTAAGTATGAAGGCGCTGAGCTGGAAATTCCGATTGATCCGGCCATGGAAGTGCGCAAGCGCAACGATCTGTATGGTCGATTCTCGACGTGGTACCGCAAGGCATTGCTGGACCCAGTGATCGCAAGCGATGGTACCGAGCTGAACATGGATGAAGTACTGCAAGCGAGACTAAAGAAGGAGCAGGACGCTGCCCGCGCGAACGGACACAAAGACGACCAATTGTAGGCATGCAGATGGGAAGCACAGAGAAAAAGGATAAAAACCATACACAAATGTTCCCAAAAAAAAAATAGTCGCCAAGTACTGTGCACTGTTGACGTGAAGATCAGTTTATTCGGAACCGATGGGCCGCATCGCATTCTCGATACGCTCGATGGTTGCACGCAACTTGTTCGTGAGCGTCTCGTCCGAACACTCGATTACTTGGGCAACGTTATCGATCACGGCGCTGACTCCACTCGGCGTCGTGATATGGATTTTGTTCGTCTCGAAATCCAAGTCGACGTCACCGTACTGATCTTTGAGAAGACGGTAGATGATGAGCAAGTTGAGAGCTTCCTGGTCCTGCTCGCCGAGCTCTTTAGCCGCCTTTTCTAGCTCAGAAGGAGTCTCCAATGGCTCCTCCTCCAATGGCGCTTCCTCGGCCGGTGACTCCCTTAGAGGCGTATCATCGAGTTTCTTGACATCATCTGCCATCACTTCGTTTTCTTCATCCTTGACCTTCTCGTCCACTTCTTCTACGACGGGCTTCTCTTCATGATCACGGTGATGACCTTCGTGATCCGGGTTGCTCTTTTTGGAGTGGTCGTGTGGGCACGCAGCTGTAGGATGACCGCTCAGCTTAAACCCAGCGGGACTCGCCTGAGCATGCATTGCGAGAGCAATCATCGAATCGGCGATCATATCGGCGGTAGGGGTAGACGTCCACTCCAAAAGGATACGATCCGGCGGCGTCTTGGTGACGACGACCTGCTCGCAGACGACGACGCGAGATTCCTTCTCCAAGAAAACGACATCTTCGTACATCTGGCGAATAAAGTTCAGCAGCACTTCAAAAGACTGAACAGGGAATGGCACGTGCTGACGCTGAGTGATCGATCCACTGATAAGCTTCGTGTACGTGGACAAGTCATCCTTGTACATCAAATGAGTTTGGGAGTCCTGCTCGACAAGCAATCCAGAGATCACCCGACCCTGCTGTGGCTGCTCGCTCGCAAGTCCACCAATTGCCTTGGCGATCTTCTCACCTTTGAACTCGAGCACAGTCTCTTGCATGTTTGCAGGCGTGAAAATGTTGGGCTTGTACACCTTCGGGTCATGAAACTTCTTCAGCAATGCCGACTTGAGACGCATCATTTCGTTTTTCTCTCCATGGACAAGCACAATGTTTGGCGGCACCAAATTCTCCACAAAACCACTCGTACCGACAAAGTCTGCGTGTGCTGAGAATGAGATGTACTCCACCGTACAATTCATCGGCAAGATACGTCCATCAAGAGCAACGATCTCCGTCGGTTCTGACAGAACCTTCTTCGCTAGTGTGCCCTCCACCACGTAACCGGGGATGATACAGGCGTTGCGCTTGTCAGAGCACCAGCGCTCAAAAAGCTGGCGAGACACACCACTTTGCAGCATACCTGGACTGGCCATGACGACGGACGGCCCCGAGTCGTCAAAATCGTCCATGCTCTTGAGGTTCGAGATGTGTTCAAACTGGAAGGGGTTCGAGATCGCAATCTGCTTACGGATACGATCGTTCATCATGTTGATGTAGGTTTGATACACGCGCAGCGCCTTCGCAGCAAGCTTGGATGCGAAGTAAATCGGGATATCCTGCAAATCAGGGTGGGCCTGCCAATGCTCGTCGAGGATCAGCAACAGCTCTTGAGTACGGCCGAGCGCAAACACTGGGATGAGACAACGACCTCCACGGCGCACGACCGCTTCGACCTGGCCCGTAAATCGTCCTTCGCGCTCGATCACAGACTGGTGCACTTGCACGCCGTATGTCGACTCGACAATCAGCACGTCAGGCGAGCACGCCGGCAGCTCAGCCGCCATGAGATGGCGATCGTTCTCAAGCGAGTAATCACCGGTATAGAGGACTTTGACACCGCCAATCTCGATCAAGTACATGCACGCGCCCAGGACGTGGCCGGCGTTGTAGGGCGTGAACTTGATGCCGTTGATGGTCTTTTCCTGGTGGAAATCGATGATTTCAACCTACAAACACACACTCATCCACCATCAAACCGCTGCTTTCATATCGCTTTCTGGTGCCACCAACCGTACCTTGGCAACACAGTTGTTCAGGTCCTTGTCGTCGTAGATCTGGTCGTCGACCGAGATGTTGCTCACGCGCAGGAAATCGCGGAGCATCATCTGCATGACGGCCTTGGTCGGGTGGGTCATGAACACGCGGCCCTTGAAGTCGGTCTTCTCCGTGAAATGGGGAAGCGCCGCGACGTGGTCGATGTGGAAGTGCGTGATCAGCAGCAGGTCGATCTCCTCGGCCTCGACGCCGTCGAAGAAGGGCAGACTGCCGTGGCCCGAGTACCCGGGGTGCACACCGCAGTCGAGCATGATGGTCTTGCCCTTGAACTTGAGGATGATGCAGGAGCGGCCCACTTCGTTGCCGGCGCCCAGCGGCATGATTCGCATGATGTGGCGCTCGTCATTCTCCTCCTCGGCGAGCTTACGCTTGGACATGGTCGCCTGGGTCCCCTCTCTCTCTCTCTCTCTCGCTTTCGCTTGTGTCCCAACGAACCTTTTGGGGGGCTCGGGAGTGTCACCAAGAGGGACCGGGTGTCACTCTATCGAGGTGCGCGTGCCAGCCGCCGACAAAGCGTTATCTCAGTACGCCACTTCAACGAGGGAGATGCTGCCGAAAGTGACATCGAAGTCCACGGCCCTTCGGGTGATCTCTTTCCGAGCCGGCCTTTCTGAGCAAACCGTTCGGGCGATGACCCCACCACAAACATGGCGATTTCCTTTGTTGGGTGTCAAGCAGTATCTATGTCTCAGCGCGCGTGCGTCTGAAACCGAGAGAAGCAAAAATACCCATCGGCTTGTCCAAAGAAATGAACAGGTTGAGGCCGTACGAAAAAAGACCCGAGATCATGGAGGCCACTAGTGTACACAAAAGAATTTAATGTCGTCGGGGGTGTTTTGTTTCCCCCGTGCGTTTTCGATCTCAGACCCCGCGACTCTTGGACACGCGAGCGAGAAGGCACGCGCCACGCACTCTGGCGGACGCCAGCGTCACCACAGGCACACACGGGCACACATTCACACACAACGATGCTGCAGGAACATTAATTCATACAACAATCAGTCCTCGAGTCCAACGACGCCTTGTAGAGGCGACAGAGAGCATGCCCAAGGTCGATAGGGGGATAGCGTGGCGAGTACCCTTAGTTTCAACGGGTACGCTTATAGAGAGCTTGTCGCCTTCACTGATTCCACCAGTGGAATGTCCGCCCCTCCCAGCCATAGAGACCCGCGGATGGCGGAAGCAAGCGAGAACGAGGCCCACGACTTTTCGATGAATCCGCACTATTTCAAGGGGAAATTTTCATTGCCAAATCATTATATACAGGTCTTATAGATATGACTTATGATTTTTGATCCCTTTCGATAGTGACACCTGGTCCATCTTCGCACCTCAAAACCGAGGTTTTTCGGGGTCGTCGTGATGCCGATTCTGTTGAAGTTGCTTGGCGTTCTTCGCTTTCCAACCCGCCCCTTCAGGCCAGGGCCAACCACGATAGGAAAATCTCCACGGGGGAAGACGACGAAGGCGCTGCAGGTCGAGTCGTTCGTTGGCGACGACGACAAAGCGAGAACGAGAAGTGCGGAGAACAACCCAGACAAGCGGACTGCCTCGAGGCGACCGTCAAGTAGCCCACACGCGCTTCTGTCTCTTGGAGGCCTCGCGTTGTACCCAGCGAGGATGAACGTCTCGTACGCGAGCGGGAGCACGAATCCGCCGCCAAATGGCTCGCGCCGCAAGCGCGTCCACGATGACTTTGAGCCGCACGGGTCGCTCGCATACCCGGGCTATCCGTTTGACGACGGCGGCAACGGCGAGCGCGGGTCCGAGAGCGGCGAAAGCAGCCGACGCTCGTCGCTCATCGGCACGGATGTCCACAGCGGCTTCCACGCGAGCAACTTGCCCAAGAGTCGACGCGTCACAAACGATATGGGCGCGTTGGGTGGAACCCACCTAGAGGAGCCGCTCGGAGGCACGCTCAGCCGCGATGGCATGGCGCCACTTGCGGGAACAGGATCTCCCGGGCCGCCGATTCTCATGAGCGAGCCTCTCCAAAAGGCAAACGGCGCGAACAACCCGTTCCTGCCGAATGCTCCGGCTATTGCATCGTTCTCGACGTCCCAGCTCGAGGGCTTCCGATTGGAGCCGGGCACTGTTGAGTTGAAGGAGAGTAAAAGTCGCGTCTTGAAGCCCGTGGCGAAGCGAAGTCTGCATGGAACGCCCCACAGCACTCCTCGAATGCAACCACCACAACTACCCGCGGTACGATCTGACCTAAAGGTGCTTGTCGCCTTGCCCTAACGTGTCCGTATATGCGCAGTTCACCGAGTTTCTATCGCCGAAAGACCCCTCGCACGTCCGCTCCGTTCCACGACAGGGTCCTAACTTCCCCTCTTTTGGCAAGGCTTTTGCCAATGGTTCGAGGGCGTTCGGGTCGTGGCAGGCACCGTCGTCTACGACGATCCCAATTGAAAATACTCTCCCAGCTCCTCCCATAAGTGCACCTTCCACACCCGCAATAACCGCAAATGTCGAGCCTGCAGTGAAATCGGAGGTGGGCATCGCGTTTAGCACAGCCGAATCGGACCAGTGCTCAAGTGATGAGGAATTTTCGATGGAAAATGAGATTTCCGTCTCGCAGGACAAGCTCAACAACCTCTCTGTTCACGACATTCCAGACCACCTGCTTGACGAGGAAGATAATTCTGCATCCTCTTCTCAAGTTTTGATGCAGCTAGCGCCCGGATTCGCAAATATGCTCAGTGAACAAGAAGAGAAGAAGCTAAAGGAGATGGGTGCCTTCACACTGACTTTGAAAGTCAGTCCGGATCCGATCATCCTAGGCCGCGATCATTTCTATCCAGTGTTTGGTGACAAGATTCGAGGATGTGAAACGTTTCACTTGAGTCGGCGGCATTGTGTGTTCCATGTCTCACGATCAGACAGCAAGGATTCGTCCAAGCAATACAAAGTGATCGTGGAGAACACAAGTACAAATGGCCTTGACGTGAACGGCCGCCCGATGAAAAACCTTGAGCAGAGGGAGCTCCACGTTGGTGACACGGTTACACTTCTCAAGATCCGGAATCATTCAGTAAGGGGATCGAAGGAGTGGGCTTATCTCAAGTCAAATGCTCACATCATGTGTGATATGTAGGGCGATATATCGTTAGCGTACACACTTCTCGTCAAAAATCCACCTCCAGCCCAACAGAAGGAAAAGCCAGCTACCACTCCTGCAAGGCGCTCCCCTCGAATCGCTCGAGGCAAACCATCAGCTAGCAAAGCACATCTAGCTCGGAAGCCAAGAACAACCGGAACATCGAATCCGTTTGCACTGCCTTTCTCGCCTCCCCGAAAAAAGATGAAATTCCCGTCTGTCCGAGTCGTAAGTGAATCTGAGTATGCTGTTGTGGGGCCCCAACTAATTTCGTGGATTGGGCAGGAAATTTTGATTGCCGATCCGTTTTTCGGTGTTTCTGAGTCGCCACGGCAACAATCGCGTGGATATCGAGATGAGCTATCTGCGGCAATGGCAGCTCTCGGGCCAGTTGAGCGTCTTGTGGTATGTCATCCATATTCTATACCGACTGAACACGCGAAACTTATTGTTGAATCCGGTTCAGGTCACGTATGAATGTGCAACAAAAGAAGCGCTCTTCGCTGCCGTTCAGAACACGAAGCGGATTTTCATCTATGCTGGTGAGTGACGTAGTTTGCTCCTGGGATACGCTTTTTTACTCACAATGATGGCGAGATAGGCGGGAGTGAGTCGAACAAGATTCTAGTCGAGGACAATGCTGGGATGCCAGCATATGTGGACATATCTGAATTGTCATCGGCTGTTGGTGAAGGTGCGGATATGCACATTTGGTCGTGTCCGCATATGCTTAGTGTTACTTAAAGTGTTGCGTGTTAAGACGGATGTAAACCAGCCTTGGCGATCGTGTTTGCGAAGAGCGTCGCGACAGGTACATTGGGTCTAAAACCTTGTGGCATCCAAAAAGCAATGAGTCGAATTATTCACTTTCATGTAGCTCAAGCATTTGTGGACGCCGGTATCCAACACGTCATTTTTGTCAACTCATCGACTCGAACCCGCCCGAAATCTGTGAGCTACTTAAGGTGTGTTCTCATCTAGTTTCATGTGACGGGATTGGTTTAACAAGTATTCTTGTGTCGGGCAGGTCATTTTTTGCGAGCCTTCTGAAAGGCTCATCGATTGGAGAAGGTCATGCGCTTGCAAGACGAGCAGCCCTTGGTGAAGCGATCGCTCCTTCTACAACGAGCGATTGTCTTTGTGGCATTTTACCGGGTGGTGTAAATCACGAAGTACTGATAGGAGAAACTCCGAAGAAGCTGGACAGTAATCGTGTGCGTGCAAGCCTCCCAACGTTGAATGCGTTGCTGATTCCATCACTTCCCCCGTATTTCTTACCTCAAGAAGAAGTCATCGGAGAGGTAAAAACATCAAAGTAGATGGATGCTTGGCGATGTATATTTCTCATGACTTTTCCGCGTTCTCGAAGGTTATCGGAGCGCTTCGAAAAAGCAAGGTCCAGGTCTGCAGTCTTCAAGGAGGAAAAGGAGTCGGCAAGTCCTCAACGTCAGTATATGTGGCGAAATATGCAACGGATCGGCGATGGTACAAAGATGGAGTGCACTTCTTTGACATCGAATCGGCGTTCTCAAATGGAAGAGAGTCTGCAACAAGCAGTCCCCTTGGGTGGACCGACGAACTCGTGGACTCAGAAGACAAGCGTCAGCGAGTGACGCGGAGAATTCAGAATGAAATCGACGAACTTCTTCACCTACTTCACCCCAAGTTGTCGACGGAGACAAACAGTACGACGCTGGTCATTTTGGACGGCTGTGACCGGCTCAGTGCCGCTCAGTTTCGCGACTTCATTGTGAAGACGGTCCAGGCATATCCCACAGTTCAAGTAAGTTTGTCGACTCTTGTGTCGCCCGATCGGTTGGAAGACTGATGGCTTGTGTTTTCGATTCAGATTTTGATCACAATGAGGCAGTTCATGACGATCAACGTTCACACAAAAATAGTTGAAGAAAGCACGATCCAGCTGAAAGAACTGTCAGCCGATGACACAGCGACAGTGTTTTTCTCCATGGCAAAAGCGTGTCTCGATCATCAAAGGCTTCGTCAAGGTTCGTTCCTCCCACCAATCAGGAGTCAAAACCCGATCAGCTGACGCTGATGGACTTTTTTATTTAGCGCTCCCGAGCCTGTCACAGGAGGTCATTGCAAAGCATCCAGCCATCACTCGTCTGAATGGAAACCCTCTGCTATTGTCTCGGCTTGTATTGGAGCTGCGAACGAGCAAGTTAGATGAGCTTCAATGAAGCAGGTCGATTTCACACAGTACAGCTTAGGTTTTTGTGAGTAGTCACTGTACACTCGCTACGGAGAGCGGTGTGCATAGAGTTGAATGCATGCATCCCAGATTACATATCCATGTGAGCGACCTCACTGTCGAAATTCCGAACGATAATCCCGAGAGAGACGTGCACGCGGCCCGTGGCGATCGTTCTCAGTCGGCAGCGTTCTGCCCAGGCTGTATTGAAGAGGACTTCATCAGTCAGCAGTTCCGGCGTGTGACCAAGCAGAGCTGCGCCAAGCTCTTCTTTGGAAGTGCCCATTGGACGCCACATCGACACAGTCAAGCGGTGATGACCCGGCGCGAAGGGCAAGTGCACGAAGCCATACCCGACGACGTTCATTTTCATGTGCGAGTCCACGCGCCACACTTGGAGAAGTAGTTTTGGCCAGCCATGTAGGGCAGTTGTGGCAAAATGGAGATCGATCGGATGGGCCCACACGACAGAGCCTTCGTCGGGCGCAAGGGAATCCGAGTAGTCGATCTGCGTTTGGCCGATCTGGTCCCCAGCGACGTGGATCCACTGGTTCCCATAGTCAACGCTCCATTTGCAACAGTATCCGTCGCTGGCCTTGCCAAAACCGTCGCCACCGACAATCTCGCCAATGACGTGGACTTCTGGCTGTTGCATGGGCGGCACACCGTCCATTCGAGTGATCGACTTGCGAGAGACCATCGACGTCGCGTCTCTGATCGTCGCAGTCGTTGACGGCTGGAGGCCGAGGCCGTCTTTGGAGGGTCGAGGCTTGCGTCGAATCGGAGAAAGTGGCGGATCCGATGGCTCTTCTTTTGCGACTTTGGTGGTCGGCAATCCTCGGTCACCCTCACGGGACGGGGGTCGCGGTTCGGCTCCAGAGTCAGCGGACGCCTCGGGCTTCGCCTCCGGTGTGCTCGCTTTCTCCCTCTTCGCCATCAAGCCCTTGAGACCGAGCGAGTCGCGTTTCGCGCGGGGTTTGGGTTTGGCTTCGGCCTCCGCTTTCGGCGGCTTTGCGTCGGCATCACCACTGATCGGCCCTCCTCGAGGCGAGCGCACCAGCGGGGTCGGCTTGGCAGCAGCTTGGTCCTCACTAGGGCTCGTGGCTCGCTTCTCGCCCCCGACGATCGGCCCTCCGCGCGGGGAGCGCACCAGAGGGCTTCGCCTCCCACTCGCCGTTCCAGCAGGGATCTCTCCGGCCTTGTCGTCGTTGTGCTCTTCCTGGATCGACGCCACGGGCTTTGATTCAGCGACAGGATCGGACGCCGCTGGCGTCGAGGTCTTTTTACTCCACAGACTCAAGCGCCTCTTTGTCGGGGACGGACTGGGCGAGCCGGGGCCAGCCGCGGGCGCCTCGGTGCCTCCGAGCGCACTAGCCAACGTATCGCGTGAGCCAACTGAACCGAAAACGTTGGTCGGCATGAACAAACCTGAGCTCCTTCGCGTCGGCCGACGGGGACGCCGGCGCGAACCGGCTCCCCTTGCGTGGGGACCCGAGCTTCCGCAGCATGGTGGCGGGGGAGTACGAGAGAGACGTTGGAGTGGTCGGGTGGGGGGCCACTACGGTGCCTGAAGAGTCACACGCAAAGCGCTATTTCCATTGTCCCGCCGTATCATCTTGTGTCACGAAATAAGTCGACGCTTGTTCACTCGCATTGACGCGACTCACACAAGTCACTCGTACGTAGGCACGACCCGCATTATCATGTGGCTTTTTGTTTCGGTTTGTATTGTTTTTTTCTCGTGTTTATCCATGTCTATCTTGCCAGAACCACGCACGCCCAAACGGCTTTCTCCTCAAGTGGCGACCTGCTAGTAGATGAAGCCGCTCGCACATCCCAAACAGTCCGAGCGCACGTCGTCCACGTCGTTCTGGTCTTGATCGGGGGGGGTGAAAAACCAAAAAAGCAGACCACCGATGCCCATCCAGAGCCCCGCCACCCCACACAAATCCTTTCCCCGACGGCGAGGGACGGGAACGGGGGCCCGATGGCCAACGTCCCGTGGGCGTGCGCGCTCGCCTACCCAAGTCTAGTTCTTCTTGGTGCGCATGCGCAGCGCCTTCTTACGCTTGCGGTGCTTGTGCTTGTTCATCTTCTTTCGCCGTTTCTTGAGCACGCTGTCGGCAAAGTAGCCGTGCGCCGTGTCCATCTCGCGGAGCATCTCGTCGACGCCGCGCGCGGCGCCGTCGCGCATCGGCACATAGTCCGACAGCGCGCTGAGCATGCCCGACGTGTCCCAGAGCTCGTCGGCCAGCGCCGCCGCGGGCTCCTCGGTGAGCGGGCGCATGGCGTCCTGCAGCGGGAACGAGCCCACGAGCCACATGTCGGCCGGGTCGGCCTTGCTGTACTTTTCGAGCCACACGGCCGGGTCCGTGCCTTCAAAGCCGTAGGCCGACTTGACGGGGAACGCCGGCGCCGCGAAGATCTCGCTGCTGGTCGACATGAACGCGCGGCCCGACGTGGTCGCGATCGAGCGCACGCCGCGCGCGCAGGGCGAGGCGGCGCGACGCGAGAGCAGGCCGCGAGCGGCGGCGCGCAGAGCCATCGTGGGGGGGAGGAGGAGACGAGGGACGGTTCCTGGCCGCTGATGGCGCTGTGTGCGAGAGAAGCAGAGGCCCCCAGACGACAAAACAAAAACGGATGGGAACGAGCGAAACCCCAACAACGACTGGTATCGGTTTTCAGAGGTAGCTCACCCCGTGTGGACCAGTGCGGGTTCTCACGGTGCCACGGGTTTCCAGGTTGACATGCTTGATTAGAGGTTTTTACTGTACCTTGGACGCAAAAGCTTTAGTGCCATTTGTTCCGTGGCTTCAAGATGAGAGTGTGTGGAATGATGGAGCCGAGCCACGAGGCAGCGCAGCGCGCGCTACTGCGCGAGTGCTTTGCACTGGCGGATACCAGGCAAAGAGGTGGGTACGGACATCGGCGGTTGTGGTTCTGTGTGGTTGTGGTCAGGGGGGATGCCGTCGTTGGCGCTGACGGTGGGGATTCCGTTCCAGGTTTTCTGGATCTCCGGGATCTCAAGTGCGCGGTGGCCGCGGCGCTCGGGATCCGTGCGTCCAAGGTACGCGTACACTCTACCAGCTCATACACGACAGTGTCATTGGTATATAACACGCACCGGACTGGGTGGCAGCAGTTGGTTCTCGCGCAAATGTTCAGCCACGTGCTCGGAGCGAATGGTGCGTTATCCAAGGAATTCCATTCTTTATTGTTGGTAGAAGGTGGGTTTTTGACCAAACTCGGATGGAACCACACACAGCGGAGGCGATCGAGGATATCTGCGTACCACAGGACGCATTTGTGGCCGCGCTGCTGCCGCGTCTCCGTAAGACGGACCTGCTCGAGCTCGTGCGACGAGACTTCAAGGCCTTTGACCTGCGCTCGCAAGGCTTCATCTCACTGCCGAGCTTTGAGGCCGCGTGCTCGAGCGTGGTGCCGCACATGTCACAGAAAACCATCTACGAGATTTTCCGCGAGGCCGACCGCGACGGCGATGGCCGCGTACGTGTCTGGGTCAAATGATTGGAGTTTCTGGCCGATGCCAACATGACTCGTCTCCCTGCAGGTCACTTACAACGACTTCGAGACGATCTACCTCATCGGAGCCCACGCTACCACGCTCTCGCACCCACGGACCCACGCGCCGCCTCCCTCCGGGCTCCCCCGCCGACGGTCTCGCCATCCAACGAAATGAGATTTTTCCCGGCAAAACGAGGTTCATCTCATTTTCCACTTTTTTTTCGTCAGAAAAAGGACACACTCAACGTGCAACTCATGTTGATTTGCGTTTTGATTGGCTCATTTCCGTGTTGTATCTTATTTTGGTCGTCGTTTTACCCAATCCAATCGTCTCACGACCCATTTCCTGTCGGTTACGACCATGCCAAGTCCATCATGCCAAGTCCATGGGACAGCGTGGGTCTTACTCGGGCTTCCGCCGCCTCACCGCCACTTTCTCTTCGTGGTGCTATGAGTGGCAACCAGACCCACACGCGTGCCAAGAGCCCGTCGTCGTCGGCCATGATGCGGCTCTCGCTGTCGCCGCGCGACCTCGGCGACCGGCGCAGTAACCAAGGTCAGAGAGAGAGAGAGAGACGTACTACTCGTGAGGAACTGACCCGGGGTCCACGTGAACAGAGAGCTCGACGAACGTGCTGGAGGACGACGGCAGCGAGGCCTCGGTCAAGCTGCGGCTCGCCGAGGCCATGCAGCGCCCCGAGAACGCGTGTTGCGCCGACTGCAACGCGCCCTCGCCAAAGTACGCTTCCCGTCGACCGAGAGAGAGAGAGGCAGGCCGACGGAGCTGACCAACACGACTGTCGTGGTGTGTATATATCTAGGTGGGCGGCGGTCGCGCACGGCGGTTTCATCTGCACGCAGTGCGCCGGCGTGCACCGCTCGCTGGGCGTCCACGTCTCGTTCGTGCTCAGCTGTACGCTCGACAAGTGGACGGTGGGTAGACACTGCCGTCGGTCCGAGCCCACGCGATATGTACTGACGACCAACCACTCGCATCTCTCTCTATCTATCTCTCTAGGACGCCCAAGTCAAGCACATGGAGGCCACCGGCAACGACGCGCTGAACGAGACCATGGAGTTTTGTGTGCCGGCGGCGTACCCCAAACCGTCGGCCGACGCCGCCCGCGCCGAGCGCGAGCGGTACATCCGTGCCAAGTACGAGGACGAGCTGTTCAAGGCAAGCCCCGGCAAGACGCGTAAGCAGGCCGTGACCTCGTCGTCGTCGTCCTACTGTTCGTCGGCCAGCTCGCCCGTGCGCGACGTCGGTGGGTCGCCCGCCACGGCCACGGCCGAGCGTAAGAAAAGCAGCCTGCTCTCGCTCGGTGGACTTGTGGGCACGACACGCCGCAGCCTGCCAGGACTCTTCTCGCCTCCTTCGTCGGGCGCGACCAACGCCGCGTCCCCGACGCCCGCCGCGGGCATGGTCGAGTACGTCGGCGTGCTCGTGATCGAGCTGCTCGAGGGGATGGAGCTCGCGGGCATGGACATCAACGACAAGTCGGATCCGTACGTGACCTTCCGCCTGGGCGAGCAGACCATCACGAGCAAGCGCGTGCACAACGACGTGAACCCGCGGTGGAACGAGACGCTCATGCTGTCGTGGGACGGCACGTCGCCGCTCGTGGCGGAGGTCTACGACTACAACACCATCTCGAGCGACCGCCCCATGGGAAGCGTCGTGATCGACGCCGAGACGCTCGCACCACTGCTCGCAGCGTCGCCGTCTGACACCGCGGCGGGTCAACAGCAGCACGCCAAACAAGAGATCGATGCTGTGTACCCGTTGCTCATGCCGCGTATCTGGGCGCGCAACTTTGGCGAACACATGGTCGCCGGCGCCGAGGGCGTCACGAAGGGCCTGTATCGGGGCATCACGGGCGTGTGGAAAGACCCGATCAAAGGCGCCAAGGAGAACGGACTCGAAGGCTTCGCGAAGGGCGTGGGCATCGGTGTGGCTGGCGTCGTGTACCGACCGATCAAGGGACTTGGAACGATGGTCAAGGAGACAGCACGGTCCGTGGGCGTCGGTCGCAAGCGCAGCGTGGACGGAGGTCTTGATGAGGAGTTGGTGAGCGCTGGCTGTTTACATCTCAAACTGCGCCTCGAACGGTTCTGACCACCACAAAACAAAAAAAAGCGTTCACGTGAGGCGCAACGGAGCCTCGGACGCCATCGTATCATACCTTTCGCATTCCGCCGAGTGCAGACGCAGCAAAACGTAATTATTATCTGTCATTTCTTTTTCGCGAGTGACGAAGTGTTCTTTCGCCCCACACCAAACCGCCCCGACGGGAGTGCGATCCAGCCTTTTGTAGGGAGCGCTTCACTGTTGCAGCTTCAGTCTGTCTTGTCCTGGTCTGCGACTCATTCGCGGTGGTTAAGGCTCGGTCGCATGTCTCGTTTACAAAGGGTTTCGGAATGTCATCAAGTCTGTCTTGTATCGTCGGAACTGGTCAAGGAGTAGGTGCACTTCGTTGCGTTCATCTGTAGGGAGCAAAAGAGGACAGTCAGCTACCTATCATCGGGGCACAACGTAAAAGAACACAATGGGCGCGTACCAGAGGAGAGAGCCTTCAAATCGGTGACGATATCGTCGCAAATGGCGACCACATGCGGGCAACAAGCAGCGTACTCGGCCAGTTGGTCATTGGCGGCACGAGGGGAACTCGCATGCTTTTTCCAAAGGACGAGAATTGCATAGATGGACTGCAGGAGGTGGAGCGCCCAGTCCGGTGGGCCCTGCTCGCGATACAGACGTTCGTAGAAGCTCAAGAGTACTCGGTGTGGCACACCAACGTCGAGGAACATCTTGAGCACCCAGTTAAACGTTGTGGCGTCCGCAGAAGAGGATGAGGACCATGCGTACGCTGGGAGCTGTGTGAGTCGAAGATGCCATGAGGCAATACGTTCGAGCTGCTTCGCCAGAAAACCGACCGGGAAAACCAAGTTGCTGAGCGCCGCGGCAGCAGCTGACGGGCCACCGGAGTGACCATCGGCTGCGTTGCCCTCCGTATACAGCGACTTGCCAAGACGCAGCACCTTCATTTGCATCTGCCCGATCCAGTAACCGCTCTCGAAAGATGACGCCATGCTGATCTGGTTCGGTCCAGTCGGGAGACCAGCCAATTCGTACTGCTCAAGTCGCCACGCGTTGAACTCAACAGAGCTAGCTGACGCTGGAACCATGTCGAACACAATTTTTCGCCAAAGAAGCTCGACAACGTCGGTCTCCTCGGAGTTGCAAGCGTGGATAATGTGCAAGCATTCGGACCACATATCATACTTCGAAGCAAACTGGTTGTAAAGCGTCGTAGCGTCGTAGATCTTGAAGGTGAGCAACTTGAGGTCCTGTTTACGCTCCCCAATCTCGCCATCATATGACGAGTTCGATGAAGCCTCCAGTTCCACCGTTGCTTGCTCAAGAGCCTTCAACACGCGAACTTGCAGTTGCAGTACGTCCAACACATCGCGCACCTCACGAATGGCATCAGCAGCCTCTCCAACGTCTTCCATACTCTTTAAGCAACCAAGAGCCTTGGAAACGTAGTACTGTCGCTTCACAACATCGGGATTGCTCTCAAGCCCCATGCCCTCTTCTGCGTTGTCTTCGTGGGCGCGCGTCCACCAAACCTTCGCAGCGACAAGATACTTCTGCTGTTCCATGTACATCTTGACAAGTAGATCTTGATCGCGTTCTTTCAGGAATTCTTCAATGAATGGCGATCGAATCGAGGTCAGCAAGTTCGCTTGACCGTGTTCATACAGCCAAGAGTAGAGGAGTTGGTGGAAGTCGCTATCTTCCGACGCAAGAGCGAAGTGAAAGATTTCATCTAGGTAGGCCTTTCGTGAGGCATCGTCGATACTGACCATATCTTCGACTGCTTGGGGGCTCTGTCCGCTCTTACCTCCGTCTAGTAAACGTTGCAGCGTAAGCAAAATGCATCCGAAGCAATTCCGTTTCCAAGTTTGCTTCACTCCCGTAAGATCTGTCGCCGCAGCATCGTGGAAATTTTTCGCGCACGCGAGGGCAAGCTTGACAACACCTTCGTAATAATTAAGGAGCGCATAGTCATCGCAGATTCCTTGCAAGACTTCAACACATTCCTCCGTATCCCACATGTGGCATGCGTTGAGGAACTGTCGCAGAGACTCCTTGAGATGTGCCTTACGCCCACTGGGAGCGCTAAGCTTCGCCATGGCGAGGCTCTTGTATCCTTGATAATGCCACAAATCGTTGACCGTAAAGAATGACGGACACTGCTCACGCAGCTGCTGGACGAGGAACTGGTTGTTTTCGTCACGCCCCTTCATCAACGCCTTCACCATCAGCTTCGCCGCACTCGTGCCTTCCGACGTAGAGACCAAATCACCGAAACTCATCTTCGCGAACGTCTCATCGAGCGGCACGTGAAACTCGATGGCTAGTCGTAACAGGGAGATGGCTTCAATGCTGCGGAGCACGAGCTGATAGAGCAAGAACAGCGACCGTTGCTCCGCCTTGTATCGCATCTCTCTCTTGCGTTCGTCTTCGTTTCGGAGCTTGTGGTATCGGAGAGCTAATTCAGCAGCACGTGTTCCATCCGGATCACTGCCATCATCTAGAGCACTTTCGACAAGGACTGATCCGCTTCCAATCGAAACAGCATACGGACCCGCCGTCTCCATCAGCTGACGAAGCTGGAACAGTACCTCCCGGCATTCATCCAACAACTCCTTCGAGTGGACGGACTCGTACGTCGCCGAGGCTGACGAAGAGGAAGCGCGGCGACCAACAGTCTTCGGGAACCAGAGAGGTCGGAGAACACGGGTCATGAACATCAATAGACCGTCATGCTGGTAAGACATGCCGAAATCAGTCGTGAGAACAATGCGCGTGTTCGCGGCATCACGAGTAGTAGTCGATCCTTCCAGATCAGCAGCACCAGTAGCACGCGCAATCTGTCCACACTCAAAAATTCCCTGCATAGCGGTCGTGAAGATATACTCGTCGCTCTTGACTCCAGCACGGTGGACGACAGATGCCGACGCAGCAGTCGAGGCCGCAGTGCTACCATCAACGGTGAGTGGATCACTCTGAACGCCACAAGCAAGCGCGATCAACATGCAGCAAACTTGGACATCACCAAATGATCGGATGAACGGCGCCAGAGTTCCCTTCAAGCTGTTGCCTCGGGTGAGCAGGAGCACACGATGCAACTGGTCAATCGGACGAATCTTCTTGAACACC
>JAADVT010000276.1:0-34635 GCA_023335895.1 Pythium rishiriense
TCACAGCGCATCTGCCGCTCCTTTCTACTGCTCCTCAGCTGAGACCGACTCTTTGAGTGCGCGACCAGACAGGCAAAGGGACCCACTGCGGGCGGACATGTCTGCTCAAAACCCTCAAGTCCCAACCAGCCGACAGACGACACGGCGAGGGGGAGGGAGCGGTCCACGAATGCCAAACGGGCTCTCAAGGCATCCCTCCGCCTCTCTTCTCCGGAACCCAGTGGAGACCATCTTGTCGTGAGAACTCAGTATTATCTCTCAAGGGGGCAGTAGCTCACAGTCAGCTGAGATGCGCAAGTGGACCACGACAGGCGCCCAGCACCGGAGACCAAAAACTATCGCCCTGGAAAGATGTTGGCTCGTTGACTGGTGCTGCCCTGCGGCACCCACGGCTAGTAGGAGCAGGTAGCCGACGGCTACCTCCTCCTCTCCACCAGCAAAGAGCTTCGACGGGGTTGACCCGGACGACTCACTTTCAAATTCACCATCCAAGACACATTCCCGACCCAGTCAACACAACTGACCCCCTTTCACTTCATCAACTGCAATGAGTTCATTCAACACGTGTCGTGGTACCAAGAACAACGGCGAGCCGTGCAAAATCCACTGGAGCCTGGACAATCATGGCTACTGCCAGTACCACGGCAACCAGTACGCCGCCGCCACGACCGATGCGACCCAAGCGACCACGATCACCACTACGAGTGCCGAGGACGCCGTGGCAGCACCAGCCAACGTGTGTCGTGGTACCAAGAACAACGGCGAGCCGTGCAAAATCCACTGGAGCCTGGACAATCATGGCTACTGCCAGTACCACGGCAACCAGTACGCCGCCGCCACGACCGATGCAACCCAAGCGACCACGACCACCACTACGACTGTTGATGCGGCTGGTGATCATGTGGATGTAGCACCATCTAGCCTCGTGTCAGCCGGATCTGACTGCGATGGCAAACTTCACGAGACTTCGGATGAGTCGGCGAGTGATGACGATGGGTTTGCGGAGACGAAGCCTACTGTGCACCCCGCCACGACTCAAGTATCTCCGATGAAACTGCGCTTTGAGCACAAACTCGCATTTAAGGTGCGCTGGACGGTCAAGAACAGATCGAACAGATCGACGGAAGATATCATCGAAACGGGGACGACACCGGTTGGAGTCGACCATGTTCTGTCGAAGGTTCAAGCCGATGATACCATGAAGGATCTCGACTTGATACTCGCGGTCGACGAAAATGGGTATGGAGTACAATCGCTGATATCTTCGCCATACGTGAAGCGTGGCTAACTTTTGCTTGTGGCGCAGATCCTTCACGTCCAAGCCGCAACAGTTACAACAGTTGCGTCCTTCAGGTACAGTCAAGATTTCGAGGAAACACCTCGTGACAGTCCACGTCGTCCCGGCTGATGGCTCGGCAGCATAAGCACCACCAAGAGGGACGCTTCCGCTCACAGTGTATGCAAATTACTCCTGCCCCAAATCAGCGCAAAACTACAACACGCAGACAATCGGATATAAAACGCACCAGGAAAGCGACCCCGAGAAACATAGCCGACCACCACAGGGTAGCCGACAGCGGTTTTTCTAATGTCTAGCATTCCTAAGCAAATAAAAGCAAAAAATATGCGATTGCGAATCATTCATTGCCGTTGGCTCTACTAGTAGCGGTATGGGTTATCCAACGTGTCCTTCTCGTCCTACGGCTTGTTGGCCACCACAATGTGGCCAAGCGCCTGCAACGCGAACGACCGCTTCCACAGCGGGTGGCCCTCGGCTTGCACGTGCGAGTCCACACGGATCTTGCTGGCGGCGTGGGCGCCAAACGGGTCTTCGCCGTCGAGCACAAGCTGCGCAAAGTCGAGCGCCGTGCGCTTTACGGACGCCTCGTGTTTGTGGCCGACGACCGAGCGCACCCACTCGCTGTCGAGCAGATCGCGGACCATCTCTTCCCCGCTTACAAACGTGATCGGGTGGCCCACGGTGTGGACGCGGACGTCGACAAAGCCGTTCTCCTCCAGCTCTGCGCGGAACGAGTCGGCCTGCATCGAGTGGTTGGGCTTGGGCGCCACCGCTGGGGGCGGTGGTGGCGCCTCGCGATCAGCGGCGTTCGCGATAATGTACCGGAACAAGCGCACGTTTACGGTCGTGCCATCCCAGCTCGAGGCGATAAGCCGACCACGCGGCGTGAGCACACGTAGCGCCGATCGCCATGCGGCCATGCGGTCTGGGAACATGAAGATGCCAAACACGGAGCCAACGACGTCGATCGACGCGTCGCCAACATGCTCGAGGGTTTGTCCGTCGCCAACCAGAGTCGTGATCGCAGTCTTTATACGCGAGCCATGCGGAGCCAACGTGATCTTGGTGCTGAGGCGTTCGACCTCGCTGGCCGAGAGATCGAGCGCCGTGACTTCGTAGCCCAACTCGGCAGCGCTGAGCGCGAGCAGCCCCGAGCCGCAGCCGACATCTAGAAACCGCGGTGGTGTTGCGGTCGCCGTCGTCGGGCGTGGAAGCTGCGCGAGTACGAGCGCGTCGCGGCCCCAGAGCCACATTGCGCGCTCAAACGGTCGGTCGGTGAGCAGCGAGCGCATGGCGAGAGGAGCGCTGGGTGGAAACTGGGGGATGTAGCGCAAAATGCGGAGTGGGCACCGCCCGGCCCGCTGTGGTGGCAATTGTTGTTGGCGAGTGGTGACGCCACCGTGTGTGGGCCCACCACCATCACTCCGAAGTTCCGCATTTCGGAGGCGGCGTCATCCGCCAGGAGGAGTGTCTCGTCCACGCTGGCCAGATGGGTACACTCGAAGAGCTCACCGTGTTTTGGCATGTTTCTCCCCCCCTCGGTAAACTACAGCACGCCCCTTGAATCTCGTAATTTACAAGTCTCATTCCACCTCACAATCCAGGTTTTTCATTCCCATCCCCCGCCCCCCCCTGTCTCCCATTCGGTGGTTTGGTTCCCGCGCAACCCATCTCCCGAGTTCTGCCCACGAAACACCCGCGAACCCGTTTCTCAACCAAAACCCACCCGTTTCCCTCTCCTCGAAACCCGCCAACCCACGGCCAACAAAAACCAACGAAAAGAAAAAACCAACCCAGCCGGTCTGTCTGTCTCCTGTGTTCCTCCGCCGTCATTTTCGTCCTGGCCGTCCGTCCGCTCCGCCAGCGATCTCCTCTCCTTCGTCTCCTCCATCTCGCTCCGCCACCATGGACATCTCGACGGCGCTGCTCAACACGCAGAGCCCGGACCTGGCCACGCGCCAGCAGGCCGAGGAGTTCCTCAACGCGGCGCTCCAGTCGCAGATGGGCCAGTTCATGGTCACGCTCGTGCGCGCGCTCGCGGCCGAGGAGTTTGCCGTCGTGGGGCGCCAGGCCGCGGGCCTGTACCTCAAGAACGTGCTCGACGCCAAGGACGACTACGTGCAGCTCCAGAAGAAGCAGGCCTGGCTCGCGCTCGACGCCACCGTCCGCGCCGAGATCAAAGACGGCGCGCTCTCGGTGCTCCAGTCGAACGACGCGGTCGCGCGCCACACGAGCGCGCAGCTCGTGGCCAAGATCGGCTCGATCGAGCTCCCGGCCAAGCAGTGGCCCGCGCTGCTCGACGCGTTGCTCCAGAACGTGACGTCGGGCCACGACGGCTGCATCCACGCGACGCTCGAGTGTCTTGGGTTTTTGTGTGACGAGCTCGACGACGACGCGATCGACGAGCAGGACACGAACCGCATCCTCACGGCCATTGTCGACGGCATCCGCGAGGACCGGCCGCAGCAGATCCAGTACGTGGCCGTCCAGGCTTTGAACAACTCGCTCGAGTTTGTGAGCGAAAACTTTAAGCGCCAGGGCGAACGCGACCACATTTTGAGCAAAGTGTGTAGCGCCACGCAGTCGCCCGACCTGCGCATGCGCGTCGTGTCGTTTGAGTGTATCTCGACCATCGCGTCGCTGTACTACGAGCACCTCCAGCCATACATGGACACGCTGTGCCAGCTCACGTTCCGCGCGATCACGTCGGACCAGGACGAGGTCGGGCTCCAGGCGCTCGAGTTTTGGTCGACCATGTGCGACGTCGAGATTGACCTGATCGACGAGATCAACTATGCCGAGATGGAGGAGCGCGCGCCGGACGTCGAGTGCGCGCGCTACGTCGAGGCCGTGCTGGGCACGCTCATCCCGATCCTCACGGAGCGCCTCACCCACCAGGACGAGGACCAGGACGAGGACTCGTGGAACATTTCGATGGCCGCCGCGACCTGTCTCGCGCTCGTCGCGCAGACCGTCGGCGACAACTGCGTGGACCCGACCATGCAGTTTATCACGCAAAACATCAACAGCGACCAGTGGCGCCCCAAGGAGGCCGCGATCATGGCCTTTGGCTCGATCCTCGACGGCCCCAACACGGAGAAGATGGACCCGCTCGTGCGCCAGGCGCTCGGCTTCCTCATGGGCTGCATGACCTTCGACCACATTCTCGTGCGCGACACCACGGCCTGGACGCTGGGCCGCATCTGCGAGCTCCACTATGGCTGCATCGACCAGGAGACGCTCCCGCGCCTCATGCAGCTGCTGCTCCAGGGGCTCGGCCAGGAGCCGCGCGTGAGCCACAACATTTGCTACGCGATCCACAACATTGTCAAGGCCTTTGAGGAGTCGGACGCCGCGATCCACATGCTCACGCCGTACTACAAGGACATTTTCGACCAGCTGCTCCAGACCGCCGACCGCACGGATGCTAACGAGAACAACCTCCGCGGCTCGGCCTACGAGGCGCTCAACATGCTCATCACGGTCGGCGCCGAGGAGAACAACAGCCACATCATGCTGCGCCTGCCCCACATTCTCGAGCGCCTCGAGCGTAGCCTGCGCGGCATGATGGAGAACCCGGACGACCACCGCGACGACCCGGCCGGTCTCCAGGCGCTCATTTGTGGTGTGCTCATCGCTGCGATCCAGAAGCTCAACAACAACATCCAGCCCATCGCCGACCGCATCATGCAGGCGCTGCTCCAGGTGTTTGCCACGCGCAACGCCGCGGCCGCCGAGGAGGCGTTCATGGCCTCGGGTGCGCTCGCCAACGCCGTCGGCCCCAACTTTGAGCCGTACATGGAATTCTTTGGCCCCGTGCTGCTCCACGGTCTCCGCAACAGCGAGGAGTACATGGTCTGCAACGTTGCGGTGGGCGTCGTGGGCGATCTGTGCCGCGCGCTCGAGAAGAAGATTCTCCCGCGCTGCGACGAGATCATGGCTGCGCTGATCGACATTCTCAAGAACCCGAACCTCAACCGTTCGGTCAAGCCGCCGGTGCTTTCGTGCTTCGGCGACATTGCGCTCGCGATTGAGGGCGACTACGAGCGCTACGTTGCGCCGTCGATGCAGATGATCCTCCAGGCCGCCGGTGCGTGCGGCTCGATCGTCACGGAGGACGAAGAAATCATCGAGTACATGAACCAGCTCCGCGAGGCTGTGCTCGAGGCGCTCACGGGTATCACGCAGGGTCTGGGCGGCGACGGCAAGGCCGGCCTGTTGCTCGAGAACGCGCAGCAGATTGCTGCGTTCCTCGCGACGCTCGCGAACGACAAGGAGCGTGCCGACTCGGTGACGATCGCTGCTGTGGGTCTGCTTGGGTACGTAGCCATACGATATTGCCAGACTTGTTTTTTATGAGGACGGGATCTAACGTGTTTGTTTGTATTTGTAGTGACATGGGCCAGGCGATGGGCAAGGCTGTGGCCCCGCTGGCAAAGCAGGGCTTCGTCGTCGAGCTTGTGAACGAGTGTTCGCTCCTGCAGGAGCAAGGTCAGCAGCTCGCGTCATGGACGCGCCAGCTCCTCGCGCAGCTGAGCGAGTAAGCCGACTTGAGACGACGTATAACGCACACTGGAGAGCATGAGGTTCCCCAGCCGTGCGAGCGAGATGTGAAGAATGAGCGACGCGACCCTCCTCGACAGGCGCCTCTCACCCCCCTCCTCGACTCTTCGTGCCCTGTTTCGTGTGTACCTCGACTACCACCCTAAAAAGTTTGTGTGTTCCCCGACGGGACACTGAACGGAATACTCCACGCCACAGAGCAGTGGTCTCTCGTTGACAATCAAGTATGCGTCGATCAGCCTGCCTTTTGCAGACGGTCGTGCTGCTTGGTCGAAGCGAGGTGGCGGATTGCGATGTGGTGTGGCGAGGGGACAAGTCACTGTATCTGCTTTCGGCAGCCGGTGACAGTCTGGTGTGAGAGCAAGGGAATCAAGTGATGGGGTGCGTTTGGGACGAGAAGACCGGGTGGTGGGTGTGCGTGTTGTCGATGGAGAGGGAATGTGTCGTGTGGAACGAGCGCTGCGTCTGAGGGTGGTGGATGATGGTCGTTGGCGATTTGCTGCCTACTGCAGTAGAAAGGCGACGTGCGGTCGGTGTCATCCGAGGACGAAGTGGTCGCGAGTGTGCAACGAAACCAAGATTTGCGTCCCGTGTGGCGAGCCCAGTGGAGAAGGAAGAGGAGGCGGAGACTTTCCCGACCGTTTGCTTGCATTCTGCAGCAGAACGGCAGGTCTCCTCCAAGTCTCTGGAAACCCTGTCGACACGCTGACACGGAGGACGAACCGATAGACTAGGGACAAACTAAATTAATACCCCCCGCGCGGCCCGACGGCCGGTGCACCCGGGCTCCACAGCTCCTCGGAGGTGTTCATTCGTCCGCATGACGCGGCGAGACTTCCTGCTCCGCGGTGCTTGGATGGCTCGTGCGTGGCCGCTGTGGTCGCTGCCGTGATTCAATAATTGTGGTGTGGTGTGTTCAACCATTATTGTGGTTCTAATCGAACGAAGCGCCATGGAATGTTCGATGGAGTGTGGTCCACACCACTCGTTGCCACGTGGCTGGTGGCCGGTGACGTGGACCACAACACGTGTCGCTCCTGGAAAAAAAAAACCTCGGTTAGAAAAATCCGCTTTTTTTGTGGGTTGTGGAACCAAATCCTTTGACACCCCACGGAGGTTGACTTTGAAGCGCGGCCACGTGGATCCATCTGCCAACGTTTCCTTTTTGGTTCCCCAACAAGAGCGTTCTCGCGAGAGCATTCTCGAATTTGCTCCTCTCCGGACAAGAACCCTTCGAATCCCCCCCTCTCCCCCCTCATTTCTCCAAGATGATGACCAAGCTGGTGCTGGCGCTGGCGTCGACGGCCGTGGCCGTGGCGCAGGCCGAGGTCTACTTCCACGAGACGTTTGACGACGCGGCGTGGAGCGACCGCTGGGTCGCGTCCGAGTGGAAGCCCGCGAGCGAGGTGGGCGCGTTCCAGCAGGTCGTGGGCGAGTTTTACCCGTCGGAGACGGACAAGGGCATCAAGACGAGCGAGGACGCGCGCTTTTACGCACTCTCGGCCAAGCTCGACAAGCCGCTCGACAACGCCGACAAGGACCTGTACCTGTCGTACCTGGTCAAGCACGAGCAGAAGATTGACTGCGGCGGCGCGTACATCAAGCTGCTGCCGACGGGCACGGACGCCAAGAAGTTTGGCGGCGACGCGCCCTACCGCGTGATGTTTGGCCCCGACATTTGCGGCGGCACGCGCAAGACCCACGCGATCCTCAACTATGCGCGCCCGGGCAAGGACGCTGTGAACATGGACCACCAGTCGGAGATCCGCGCCGAGGCCGACTCGGAGGCCCACGTGTACTCGTTTGTGCTCAAGAAGGACAACACGTACGAGGTCAAGATTGACGGCGAGAGCGTCAAGTCGGGCGCGCTTGCCGAGAACTGGCCGTTCCAGCCGGAGAAGGAGATTAAGGACCCGGACCAGTCGAAGCCCGCGGACTGGGTCGACGACAAGATGATCCCGGACCCGGAGGACAAGAAGCCCGAGGGCTGGGACGACATCCCGAAGACCATCCCGGACCCGGAGGCCGTCAAGCCCGAGGACTGGGACGACGAGGACGACGGCGAGTGGGAGCCGGCCACGATCGACAACCCGGAGTACAAGGGCGAGTGGCAGCCCAAGCTGATTGAGAACCCGGAGTACAAGGGCGAGTGGGTCCACCCGGTCATCGCCAACCCGGAGTACTTTGAGGACGACAAGATGTACAACGTCGCCAAGGACGTCGGCGCTATCGGTTTTGAGCTCTGGCAGGTCAAGAGCGGCACGCTCTTTGATGACATCATCGTCACGGACGACGAAGAGGCCTTCAAGAAGCACGAGGAGGCTGCGATTGCCAAGGCCAAGCTCATCAAGGAGAAGAAGGAAGAGGTGGAGGCTGCGGAGCGCAAGAAGGCCGAGGAGGAGGCCAAGAAGAAGGAGGAGGAAGAGGCCAAGAAGAAGGCGGAGGAGAAGGAGGATGCCGACGAGGAGGATGACGAGGAGGAGAAGGAGGAGGCCAAGGAGGACGAGGCCAAGGAGGAGAAGAAGGAGGAAAAGAAGGAGGAGAAGAAGGAGGAGAAGAAGGAGGAGGTCAAGGAGGTCGAGGTCGAGGCCGACGCCGAGGTTGTGGACGAGAAGGACGAGTTGTAAACGCGCGACTCGTTTGCCTTGCCCACTCATTTATCTCGACACCATCGCAAGCGAATCCTCACGCGATTGCGAATTGCGATGTGTACCGTCTTAGCCACCCCAAAGCCGGCAGTCGTGTCTCTTGAAGACGCCCTAAAGGCTGCGCCCTTCGCGTAGAGTTAATGTTATGCCCACTCAATTTGTTCGTCCGTCTTGTCTTGTGTGTGCATACAAGCTTTGATTGAGGGGCTCATGTTCGGTGGTAGGACGAATGTCGTGTTGCAGTTTTGTGTACCCATGTCATCCCCAAACAGGATCCGACTCAGGGCTCAGTCTGATAACGCATCAGACTCTAGGCTCAGCGGCAAACCTACCCCTAAAATAGTCCTTGGTCTCCTGATTCGTTTTTCATCTATTTTTTGGCTGTCATTTCGGGTTGCGTGATCACGGCTGAGTCGGAGCATTCGACACGTCGCCAGTGGTTCGGGGTCGCCGCGATTGGCCCGCAGCTGCGAAAGGGGAAGGGGAGCAGATGTCCCCCATGCCACCGTGCCATGGCCCCCAACCCGCCCTCGCTCCCTGGTTTTGGGACTCTGTGTGACCCGAACTGTGGCGCTTTTTTTCAGACAGAGCGGTCTGAACGTCCCCGCCCAGTATCACGTCCGCGACGGAACACATCCACCAACTCAAGGGATCCGCACCGAATCTGGCGTCCGGAGTCCATACCCCGCGTCCGGAGTTCCACATCTCGCGTCCGGAGTGTACAGCCCCGCGTCCGGAGTACAGATCCTGCGTCCCGAGTGTATCGATCGCGTCCAGAGAGTCCGAGAGTACCCCTCAACCCCCATGGCGTCCCCCAACATGGGCTTCTACCCGCCGACGGGTCTGTACGGGTCGTCTTCTTACGTCGACGACGCCGCGGCGCTCGCACAGCCTTTCCACCGCAAGGCCTCGCCCGCCGCGGGCTCGTCCCACGCCGGCGGCAGCCCGGCGCCGACGTGGGCCGCGTCGGGCTCAGGCCACGCGAGCCCGAGCGTCGACACGGACGGCGGCTCGGAATTCTCGGCGTCCTCGCCGCCGGCCAGCGACGACGGCTTTGGCACGGCGGCCCACCCGATGGACGCCTACAGCGGCTACGCGCACCGAGAGGACTGGGACTTGCTCTCGGAGATGCTGGTCGACGACGCCGTGTCGTTCCCGACGCCGTCGTTCGTGACGGGCAACTCGTTGGGCGCCTACGACGCGTTCGGCGCGCCGCCCTCCAAGCCACCGCCGGCCATGTACCAGCCGCCGGCGTCGCTCGGGTTCGCGCCCTTCCCACCGCCCCACCGCCACGCGCAGCCCAGCCACCAGATCCGCCGCTCGACCGCGCCCATGTCTGCGGGCTTTATGGACGCGCTGCTGCTCCAGGACGACGCGCTGCTGCTGGCGACCAAGTCGTCGGCGACGGGGACCGTCGGCTCGCCGCAGACCACGGATCTGTTTCCACCACCGCCGATGGCGGCGGTCTCGGAGAGTTCCGACTCGGACGCGCCGTCGCCGGCGCCGTCGCCGTTGGGTGGCGCTGCGGTCCGCAAGGCCCCGCCACCGACCGTCAAGCAGGAGCCGCTGTCGGCCGAGGAGGCCAAGAAGCTGCGGCGGCGCTCGCAGATCGCGTCGTCGGTGCAGCGCCACCGCGAGAAGAAGAAATGTATGGTCGCGACGCTCAAGCAGGACCTGTCGACGCTCACGGCGCGGCTCGAGGGGCTCCGGTCGGCGCGGAAGGAGCTCCACGCGCACAACGAGACCCTTGTGGCGTGGGAAGAAGAGGCCATCACGCAGCGCCGCAAGCGCAAGCAGTCGGAGGAGCTCAACCAGCGGCTCAAGAAGGCGTTGTTCCAGCAGACGTGTTTCCTCATGGGCATGCGCTCGATCATGACCAACGTGCCGGCGCCGCGCGAGCTCCACATCCACGACTGGCTCCACTCGTACACGGTGCTCACGGCCCGCGAGCGCTCGGCGCGCCGCAAGGAGTACCTGGGCTGCTTCTCGGACAGCAAAGTGGACATGGCACGACAGATCGTGCTCCGCGAGACCGACGCGTTCGCGACGCGGCTCACGCTGGCGAGCCCGTACTTTAGCGAGATCCGCGTGCTCCACGACGGCACCGAGGTGCTCCACCACGAGGACGACGTGCGGCTCCAGTCGGAGCTGAGCGAGGAGACCGAGTACGTCGTGCCCGGCACGGGCCAGGTCGTGAAAAAGTACACGAGCATGTTTCTCTTCGAGGAGCGCGGGCAGTGCACGATGGAGGCGTTCCAGCAGGTCGCGCTCGAGGCCACCAAGGCCGTGGGCGTGTTTTGGCCGTCGCCCGGGTACTCGTCCCACGCGCTCGACACGGTCAAGCTCGACGACGCGTCGCAGCTCATCTTCTCGGACCTCCACGGGTCCATGTCGATCATCGACGACAAGCTCACGAGCGCCGACCAGGACGTCCAGCTCGAGGCGCGGATGATCTGCCGCGTCCAGCACAGCGACGAGTGCTCGACCATCGCGTGGGACTACGCCGACAAGGACGAGCTGTACCCGATCGCGGGCGAGCGCGCGATCCGGCGCGACTCGTGCGGCGCCGCGGTCGTGCGGAGAGAGCCCGGCGGCAAGATCTCGTTCCGCTCGGTCTGCGTCAAGATGTTTGGGCCCATCGACTCGCACGCGACGGCCTCGAACCAGGACAAGGCGCTGACCCAGCGCCGCATCAGCCTCCAGGCCTCGGAGCTCGAGCGCCAGAACCAAAAGTGCACGCGCTCGGTGTACGAGTCGCTCGCCGGCGCCTTCTCGCGGTCCGTGTCCATACACAGCAGTGCCTAGTACGCGTTGATAATGTTAACTTGTTTCCCCCCATCACCGCGAGTCAGTTCAGGGTCAAGTGTCTCCCCTCTGTGGAAGCATACTGATCTTAGTACCATCCAGTACAGGGAAGGTCATGCCTCCCCACAATTCCCACAGTTGTTTGGGTCGCATTGGGGGGCTGGGGACGCCATGGGCCCGCCGACGCTCTGTGAGCACTGCGGCAAAAAGTTCAAGGTCTTCGCCAAGCGCCGCAAGTGCGCGCACTGTCGGGCGCTGCTGTGCCGCGCGTGTCTGGCGCCCCACGTCGAGCTGCGCCACCCGACCGTGGCGTCCTCGGCGCTCGGCGGTTCGTCGTCCAACCTCACCGAGGGTTCGTACGGCGACGACGACGACGACGTCCATTTCCACTCACCGCTCGGCGGTGGGGACAGCGCGGCGTTTGGCGCCGCGCCGGCGTCGTCCTCGTCGCGCCACGCGACCGAGTCGTCCGTGGACTTGCTGGACGACCTCGAGGGCGTCGAGCCCGTCGACGTCGACGACAACGACGACGACAACGACGACGACGACGACGGCCACGACGAGGACTTGCTGCTGGGCGAGTTCTCGCGCCGCGCGTCCATGGAGGAGGAAGAGACCCAGTTCCGCGAGTTCACGCAGCTCCAGCACGCCGTGGAGAAATGGACCCGCGCCGAGCTCGAGACCAAGCGGTCCCAGCGGCTCGCCAAGCAGCGCGGTCGCGTGTACACGGCCAGGCCCGTGCGTGACTTTGGCTCGACGCGCGCCGACCAGCAGCGCGAGCTCTTCTCCGTGGGCTACGCCGTCGCCGTGACGCTCGCCGTGTGGGCCATGTGCCTGGTGGCCTTGGCCGGGTACATGGGCCTGCTGGAACGCATAACCCTCGCGGCCACGGCGTAACCAATGGGAAAACAAATCCATTTTTTATTATTATTCTGTCGGATGCGGTTCGTTTGGTCCCCTTTGTGGTGGTTGGTGGAGGTTTAGGGGAGGTGCCTGCCCTTGGCCGTGGGTGGTGGAGTGGATGTTAACGGGTGTTGGTGGGCGTGAGGGTTGGTGGTTCCTGCGGAATGACTGGCTGACTGGGCCCGTGGTGGGCACCCGGGTCGCCGTGGAACTTTGGGTCGCTGATGGCGCTCATTCCTCCCTTCTGAACGTGAGTGGTAGCAGCGACCCCATCGCAACCGTCCCGTCGTAGAGAGAAAGCACCATGGCGAGCAAGCTCAACAGCGAGGTCCTGGCCAAGGCCGTGGACGATGTCCTCGCCTTCTCGGCCGGCGAGAAGGTCACGATCAACGGCAAGGAGGTCAAGGGCAAGAAGCGTAACTTCAACGAGACGATCGAGCTCCAGATCGCGCTCAAGAACTACGACCCGCAGAAGGACAAGCGTTTCTCGGGCACGTTCAAGCTCCCGACGGTCCCGCGCCCGAACATGAAGATCTGCGTGCTCGGTAACGCCGTGCACTGTGAGCTCGCCGAGAAGGACGGCTTCGAGTACATGACGGTCGACGACCTGAAGAAGTTCAACAAGAACAAGAAGGTCATCAAGAAGTTCGCCAAGAAGTACGACGCGTTCCTTGCCTCCGACACGCTCATCAAGCAGATCCCGCGTCTGCTCGGTCCGGGTCTCAACAAGGCCGGCAAGTTCCCGACCCTGGTCGGCTCGAACGAGGCCCTCACGGAGAAGGCCGAGGCCGTCCGCGCCACGATCAAGTTCCAGATGAAGAAGGTCATGTGCCTGAACGTCGCGATCGGCCACGTCGGCCTCTCCAAGCAGGAGATCGTCGTGAACACGCAGCTCGCTGCCAACTTCCTCGCGTCGCTTCTCAAGAAGAACTGGCAGAACATCAAGGTGCTCTACATCAAGTCCACCATGGGCCCGCCGCAGCAGATCTACTTCTAGATGTGCAGCCGCATCTTTCTTACGACAATGCGTTCGTTTTTACCATAGCCCGCGCGCTCCTTGCGGGCACGCGGCTATGGGAGCTAACACCATTCAAATAGGAAATCACAACCATGAAGGGAATCCACCAACCGTAGTTGTTCTTGTTATCTTATTCCTACAGCTACGTCATTCAGGCCCACAGTCGAGCGAAATCGCACCAGCACGGCATGACAGGCGACTCACGCCTCGGGTTATGGTGTAAAAGAGACGTGGCTTACGCCCCAGTCGATGCTCTAAAGAGAAGGAGCGTATGCCGCCATCGACGGAGACGTGGCTTATGCCCATGTTGATGGTGGAAACGCGGTGCTCCGAGCGTCAGCTTTGGCCACCATTCCTGATTGATACTAGTACTTAAAGGAGCAGTTGTCTCTTGCGGTTGAACATCCAGTGTGTAAGTCGGAGCCGCCCTCACTGCCGTCTCATCACACGCCGACCGCGCAGGTCAAACAAACCGCCACGGCGCGTGCGTGGCGTCGGGTCCCTCCATTGCGTCATCGCGTGACCGACCCAGATCCAGACCAGGCTTTTACGTACTGGATCGCTCCTATTAAGTACGACCCCTGGGATTCGTCGGTGCTGCTTGGAGCTCCTCACATTTTGGTCCCCTCGCAGGCGTTCGTCTGTGGTTTGGATCCGGCCAGCCCACTTTTCGATCGGCTTCCCCCTCTCTCGTCCTCGCAAGCCAACCATGCTCCGCAGCGTGCACTCGCTCTCGCGCCGCTCGTCCTCGCTGGTCGCGGCGCGCGCCTTCTCGTCGGCCTCGACCGAGTACGACCTCGTCGTGGTCGGCGGTGGCCCCGGTGGCTACGTGGCCGCGATCAAGGCCGCGCAGCTCGGGCTCAAGACGGCCTGCGTCGAGTCGCGCGGCTCGCTCGGCGGCACGTGCCTCAACGTCGGCTGCATCCCGTCCAAGGCGCTGCTCCACTCGACCCACATGTACCACGCCGCGCAGCACGACTTTGCCAAGTACGGCATCGAGGTCTCGGACGTCAAGATGAACTTTGACGGCATGATGAAGTCCAAGGAGAAGGCCGTCAAGACGCTCACGCAGGGCATCGAGGGCCTGTTCAAGAAGAACAAGGTCACGTACATCAAGGGCCACGGCAAGATCGTCGCGGCCAACGAGGTCGCGGTCGCGCTCAACGACAACAACGGCAACGAGACTGTGCGCGCCAAGAACATTTTGATCGCCACGGGCTCGGAGGTCGCGCCGCTGCCGCCGGTGCCGGTCGACAACGCCGCGGGCAAGATCGTCGACTCGACGGGCGCGCTCGCGCTCAAGAAGGTGCCCGAGCACCTCGTCGTCATTGGTGGCGGCGTCATCGGCCTCGAGCTCGGCTCGGTCTACAAGCGCCTGGGCGCCAAGGTCACGGTCGTCGAGTTTGCCGACGGCGTGTGCCCGGGCCTCGACAAGGAGCTCGCCAAGGAGTTCACCAAGCTGCTCAAGAAGCAGGGCCTGGACTTCCACTTCAAGACCAAGGTCACGGCCTCGCAGGTGAACGGCGAGACCGTGACGCTCACGGTCGAGCCGTCGGCGGGCGGTGAGGCCTCGACCATCGAGGCCGACGCCGTGCTCGTCGCCACGGGCCGTCGCGCGTACACGCAGGGCCTCGGCCTCGAGCAGATGGGCATCCAGACCGACAAGATGGGCCGCATCCAGGTGGACGACCACTTCCGCACGCAGATCCCCAACATCTTTGCGATTGGCGACGTGATCGCCGGCCCGATGCTCGCGCACAAGGCCGAGGAAGAGGGCATCGCCTGCGTCGAGAATATTGCCGGCCTCCACGGCCACGTCAACTACAACGCCATCCCGGGCGTGATCTACACGTACCCGGAGGTCGCGTCCGTGGGCAAGACCGAGGAGCAGCTCAAGGAGGAGGGCGTGGCCTACAACGTGGGCAAGTTCCCGATGATGGCCAACTCGCGCGCGCGCGCGGTCGGCGAGGGCGACGGCTTTGTCAAGGTCATCGCCGACAAGACGACCGACAAGATTCTGGGCATCCACATCATCGCCAGCAACGCCGGCGAGATGATCTCGGAGGGCGTGCTCGGCATCGAGTACGGCGCCGCCTCGGAGGACATTGGCCGCACGTGCCACGCCCACCCGACGCTCAGCGAGGCCTTCAAGGAGGCGTGCAATGCCGCGTACGGCAAGCCCATTAACTTCTAAGCGATCGGAGCTTAGGCGGCCGAGAGAGACGGCTGTTTGTCTCGCTCGTGCGCTCTGGCCCGCACGTGAAGAGATACTGATCCAATCATCCCCCCCTGAATGCACTTCCATCACCCATACACCATGGCCTCTCCATTTCGTCTTGGTTGTTCGTTCCCCAAAGAGCTCTACATGTTTGGTTCCCAACTGCAACGGCTCGCTTCGAAAAAATCTAAAGCGTGATTTCTACCAATCAAAGATCGTTTTCACAATATTATCATCCAATGAAATGACGATCAATGCACAAATCGCCTTGTGGTTGGCTGAAACAGAACAACTCAGAGATTCTCCTCTCGTCTCATCCCCCAACCGTCAACAACACACACACCCAAGAGCTCACATCGTCGAGTCTCGCTCTCTCTCGCTCTCTCCGCGCTCAAGCGATATGCACGCGGCGACGCGCACCGCACACCCGTCGGTGGACAAGTCCAACGCGACACGCTCGACCAGCATGCTCCACAGCGACGGCTCAGCGGCGGCGCCGGCGGACCCCACCGACCTCGAGGCAGCCCAGGCCCCGCTGGCGTCGTACGGGGATCCGAGCGACGTGGTGTACGCGCGCCACCACCAGCGACGGCGCCTCTGTGTACGCTACGGTCGCACCTGGGTGCTGTACTCGTGTGGGCGCGACTACGGGTTCTTTCCCACGACCGCCCACGTCGGCCCGCACTGGCCCTGCATGTTGCTCACGTACGCGATCGCCATCGGGCCCGTGTTCCTCGTGCTGCTGTGCGTTGGTTAATGCCGTCTTCGTGGTCGGTTGATCGTTGGGGTTTTGCTGACGTGGGTTGTGTTGTATGACGGGGCGACAAGAGACGACGCCTTCAAGCTGGGCTTCCGCGTCGCGCTGGCCGTGAGCAGCGTGCTCACGACGCTCGTGTTCTCCATGGTCGCGTGCAGCGACCCGGGCGTCGTCTACGACACGGACCACCCCATGACGTACCTCGCGACCGCCGACCAGGCCGACGGCCGTGTCATCTGCGGTGCGCTCCATCGTTTTGTCGTTCCATGCCCTCCCCCCATACTATCAGTCGCTGACATGTCTTCCCCCATGTCTTGTCCAGCCCAATGCCAGGTGCGGCGACCCAAGACGGCCTCCCACTGCTCCGACTGTGGTGTCTGCGTGAACAAGGTACAGCGTCCTCATCATTGTTACCGTCCCTCCGTCCGATCTGACCTGTGTGTGCCATGGTGCCAGCTCGACCACCACTGCCCGTGGACCGGCAAGTGTATCGGCGTGCGCACGCTGTGGCTCTTCTACGTGTTTCTATGGTGCATCTCGGTCCACATCATCCTGCTCTCGGTCGGGTGCACCATCACGTACCTCAACCGATAAGAAACTCGTCTTCTTGCCGCAACCGTAGAATGGAAGAAACAACAAAAAAGAACAGAAGGAACACGAATGCTCCCATTTCGGATCGGCCGTGCGTGGCTACAGATCTCGCTTTCCCCCTCCGAGTACCTCGCACTGAGATCTCGCGAGTGGGATTGTCAATTGTCCTCCACAAGGTCTTTCCTTCAAGAAACCTGCGCGACCAGATGGAGAGACCGTCACGTATCCCCGTTGGCGGCAGAGGTCAACGGGCGGAAGGTGGCCGCCTCTACCATTCTCTCCGGGGATTTGCGACCGCCAGGGTCGCCCCCCCATGGGAAGGAGGGGACGGTACAAGCCGAGTACCATGCACGTGGGCTAAAAACGATCAAGCCGTTGAAAAATGGAGAGAAAAAAAAATGGCGTCCATTCAAATTTGACCCGTGCGCACTATGTATGTATATATCCATCCGCATCTAGCGACGTACGTAGGACACAGTACTCGACGGGCCGGGAACCGGACGGGGCACCGACACGACAAATCCCACGGCCTAAGTTAGAGCATGACCGCGGCCGAGAGCGTCGCGACGACGATCGAGCCGACGAGCGTCGCGGTCGAGAGCGCCGGCGCGGCCGCGCTCTTGCCGCTGTCCTTGCTGGTGGGCGCCTTGGTGGCCGTGGCGTTAAGGTCGCTCGCGGTCGATCCTTCCTCCGAGCCCTCGCCCGAACCCGAGTCGCTGCTCGAGCTGATCTCGTCGGCGATGCCGACGCCCTCTGCGTTGCGCTTGGCGATCGACGCGAGGATCTCGGCGGGACAAATCTTGGTGCAGTCAAAGCGGCGCTTGTCCGTGAGCTTGGCGTTGGTCGCGTCGTTCTGCGCGATACACGAGCGGCACGTGTGGCAAATCTCGGCCGGCACGGTCGCAGTCGTGTTGACTTCCTTGACGCAGTGGATCTTCTCGGCGCACACGCGGAGCTCGAGCTTGGTCGGCACGTGGCCGTACGAGTCGACGCAGGCACGGCCGCCGCTGCAGTCGCCAAACTGCATGACGCCGCCGACGGCCGGGTTCGTCGAGTTCTGGCACGCGTCCGTCTCATTCGCGCGGCACTGGCACTGGTTCTTGTCCTTGCCGTTCTCCTTGCCCACTTTGACGCACTCGAGCTCGTAGCCGTTGAGCTGCCCGCAGTCCGTGTCCACGCCGATCTTACACTGGAGGCTGTTGAACTGGAGCACGCACTTGTTCGGGTTGTACTCGGTGCCCAAAAAGACCGTGGTCGAGCTGTTCGAGGTCACGGTCGTGCCGTCGCCGACCGACATGGTCGAGTTGGTCACGGGCGCCTTGGTCTTGGACGACGACGCGGCGTCGGCCGTCGCGAGTGCGAGCGCCGCGACCAACACCACGCGGAGCGTCTTGTGGATCATGTTGCGAGAGAATAAATCCAACAAAAAAGGCGTTTTTTCGTTGGCAAGTACGGGGGCCAGGCGATGAGGCGGCAAGTCGGGGAATGGGCCGTCGGGTCGGGGGGAGAACCACCAACAGAACCAACAGGCGGCGTTGGCGCGTCGAGTCAGCGCAGGTCCCCGGATCCACTTGGCCCCGTGTGGTTACGCACTGCTGTTCGGGAAAAAACGCGGAGGGCACGCCGCCGGGGCTAGGGTTGTCGCATATCCAAGCAATTTACGAAAATGAACACTAGCGAAGGTGGAGGGAGACTATACGACCGTTACCAATAACGCTTTATTGGAATTTATAAGTATGAAATCCGCACGCCTTGTACTGGTTATATAGTCAGATGCAAGCCACCTCTCATCGCCGTCAATCTTGGCTCTTTTTTCTTTGAAGCGAACTTGACGCCGAGTGGGACTAGGGTTTCCTAGTTGCGGAAAGATGGGGCAGCCTTTGTTTGAGGTCTCCAAAAAACTCGACCAAAATCTCGAAATTCGAGAACGAAGCCATTCTGCCCGCGTATCGTTGTGGGTCACACTGGGTGGAGTACACTTCCGACCGGACCAACCAACGGAGCACATTTTCACGAGAACATGTCGCTGACGATGAAGAAGTGCGCGCCAAATTTTAGTTCAATGGGCCACACCTGCAATGCAGGTGCAGGCAGGATCGCTGCCGCAACGGACAGGAACTGGCCACCAAAGCGAAGTTGCAAGGCATGGAGACTGCCAAACAGGCCAGCAGAGCATGCGTACGTCATGGCCGAGGCGACTGTTCCCAACCACCGCAGGCTGCCAACGCCAGTGAAGGTTACACTTGGGTTACTGCTTGGCAGAAACAGCGCAGGAACACGTTGCCATGCGAAGAGTCTGTTCTCCAGAGAACCGAGAGAGCTCTCTGATGGTTCTCGAAGCCACCGCGAAATGCAATGGAGCACACCTTGTTTCCGGATCCATTTTACGTCCTATTGTAGTACATTGTACCATGTATCTGGTACAATGCGTATACTGTTATAAGCTTTCTAAAAATATCTGATCCCGTATCTGATTCTGAGAATATGCACGACCATTTTTTTCCGGTTCAGAGTCGAAATATCTTTCCACGCTTCGTCATATTACCGACCCGCCGCAACTTTATCCAGCGGGGGATCACGCCACTGGCTTCGCTTCGCTCTTGTCGAAGACAGCGCTGTGCTCGATCGATCACAGGGTGTTTTCTCCCGCCGAAGCAACGAAAACCGAACTCTCCAAAAAAATGAGCAAGAGGGCGATGAGCGGAGGACGTCACGATTCCCGAGTGTTTTTTGTGCCGCTCTGTGTTATTTTATCAGCAGAGCGGAGGTGGAGGGTCGACCCTCGCTTTCTATTTCAACGCTGTTGGTGTGGAACAAAACGCGGAAGAGGAGCCTCATGTTCGACGCCCCCTCAAAATGGGGCGGGTTGACCGTCTCACACGGGGCACGTTGATGTGGTCGGTGCCGTTCCGCTCCATGTCTATGTCGCCGTTCGCAAATTCATCCCCACACAACACTCGGAAGGGAGCACGGAAAGGTCGTTAGTCGCTCGCGCACGTGGGACGCAGTGAAACCCTGGCTTTAGCGGAATCCGTGGCACCCGCTGAATCTATTCCGACCGTCCGTCCGTAATCAAACGAACTCCGATACTTTAATCATGTGATGGTAGGGCTAACACGCGACCAGAGGAGGTCACTTGTGCGCTCCCTGGCGACAAGAACCATTGCTCTTGAAGAACGGCGGAGGGTGGGTGTCTGTTCTCATGGAGCCTCCTGTGCGAGGGCTCGATCCCCCCCCCATGGTCGCCGGGCTCACAACGCAAAGCCAGAAGAACAAACACGAGCCCTCGGTCGGTGACAACGGCGGACGGCCATCTCTCTCCTCCTCCTCCTCCTCCTCCACGTCGTCCTCTGAGGAATGCTGCTCGAGACGCGCCGCAAGCGGCGGCGGTCCGGCGCCGCGTTCACGGTCGCGGACCTGCCGCGGCCCCCGCGCCCTCCTCCTCCTCCGACGGCACCCTCTCCTCCTCCTCCGACGGCGGAGGACCACCCTCCAGAGGAATCGCGTTTGATTCCGACACCGTCGACCGGCCGGACCGTGGACCGGCGCGTGCTGCTGTCGCGCGCGAGCCGCCTGCAATTGCTGCTGGCGGAGCGGCTGCGCCGCGTCGACCTGCGCCGCGCGCGCCGCGCTGAGCTCCTCGACGAAATCACGCGGCTCCGGCGGCTCGTGGCCGAGCTCCAGCGCGACATCGACGCGACCACGCGCAGCCTCGAGCAGCTCGAGCGGCTCGTCGAGCGGCTCCAGCAAATCTCGTTCGGCGAGCCCCGCGGCGCCGAGCCCACGCGGCTCGCGCCCGGCACGGTGCTGTGGACCAACCCGTCGGTGAGTGACCAGAACAAGGAGGACGCGCCCAAGGCGCGCGCGCCCGGCGGCCGGCTCGGCTCGTCGACCGGCTCGTGAGGTCAAAAACCAACAACAAAATGGTGAACGGAAACGATGAAGAAGAAAAAAACGAGGACCCCGCCACGATATAATGTACAGACCATCCGCGCGAGCATACAAGGTTGCTGGTTGGATCGACCGTCGGTCCGTTCGCCACCTCGTTGTGGGCAGAACGCCGTCGCGTGTCAGACGGCGTGGACCGGCGGCAGGTTGGGACCCGGTTGGCTTGACGGTGGTGACTGGGTCTCCCGTACTTTGCGGGCGAGGTACTTGAGGAACGCGGCCTGCTTGGGGTTCTTCTTGAGGCTCGCGAGGCTCCACTGGGGCTGCCGGGCCGCGGTCTGCGAGAGCTTGACGTGTCGGTTGAACGCATCGCTGTGCTCGGGGAACTTTTCCACGAACGCGCCGATCTCGTGGGGAAACAGGTTAAAGCCCACGACCACACGCTTGGCCGGCGCCGGCAGCGCGCGCACGCGGCCGCTAAAATGGGGCAGCTCGCCGTCGCAAATGATGCCACGGCGGTACCGGTACGCGACGCGCTGCCAGCCGGGCTCGCTTGTCGTGGCCGCTTCGAGGTCGTCCGTGGAGAGCTTGGTCGGCGCGCACCGGGTCTTGTACCCGTACGCGCGGTAGTGGTCGAGCCCGCGCGTGTTGACGTGGAACGCGCCGCCCTCGATCGTCGCGACGCGACCGGTCTCGTCGTGGTCGCCCGAGTCGCGAGGATCCGCGAGCGGACTCACGTGGAGCGTGGCGCCGTAGATCGGCGGGAAGATCACGTTGGTCTCGTACCGCAGCATCTCGGCATAGTCCAAGTGGTACTCGGTCTCGTCGTCGCAGTCGGATGCGATGACCCACACAGCCACGCCGTGCGTGGACTGCCAGTCGTCGCGAGAGATCACGTCGCCGCCCTGCGCGACCAGAAACTCTTCCACGGCGATCCGCGCGAGCGCCGTGCGGTACTGCATCTTGGCGTCGCGGCCCATCGCGGCCTCGTTCTGGCGCTCGAGCGCCGCGCGTCTCGTCGCGATCTCATCGTCCACGGTCTCGGAGGCGCCGCCCACCGAGAGCTCGCATGTGGGCACGTACACGCCCCACACTTTGGCGGACACAGCGCTCGCGTAGATCAACTCGGCCGTGGTGCTGTGGACGGCCTCGTCCACGACGCGGACCGCGAGCCGCGTCGACTTGGGCTGGGTCGTGACCATCTTGCCCGGCCGCGCGTCGCAGCCGCTCGGCGTGAACCCGTCGTCCCAGGGCAGCAGCGTCAGGTGGGGCGGTGGCGGAGCGGCGTCCGCGACGTGGTGGTCCACGAGCCAGCGCGGCAGTAGCTCCCGTGGCGGCGCCATGCTTTTGTCGGGACGACTTGGCCTTCGAGAAGCCGATCGATGAATAGTCCGAGTCGGACGGAAGAGCTGTTTGGCGCGTGTTTGGTCGCAGATTCCGTTTTTCAGCCAATCCTGTGTGTTTCCAAAGGTATCTTTGTGCTCGGATTGGATGCTGTTGAACCTCTTTATTCGTATACAAACCAATGTGGGTGGAAAGTGGGTTCATGCAACTGTTGATCCTGCGACCTGTATAAATAGATATTTGCGTTCTAGAAAGGCGACCTTTCGCGCGCTTTTCGTCGCGCTTCTCGTGTGCATGGGACAACAAGATCGCGTGCGTGGGAATGGACTCGACCGCGTCGTCGGAGCCAACGGCAGCGGTCGTAGAGACCCAACGGGAGCAGCAGCCCCTGGAGGAGACACAAGACGAGGCCGAGGAAGAGCAGATCCTGGAGGAAGTGCTCCGCGACCTGGCGCTCATCGAGGCCGCGCTCGCCACCAACAGCAGCGCGTCGCTCGCAAACGACGATGCGATCGAGATCGAGATTGGCATTGACAATGGCAACGACACGGTCGCTCTAACCTCTTCTCGGCTGCGCGCGCCCAGCACCGACGTCGACGACGTTCCGCTCTTACAAGAGGCCGACGCCTTTGGCAGTGCGCCGGCCCAACGAGACGACGTGGCGCGCTGGCAGCCGCCAGATCCACTCACGTCCTCGGACGACGACGCGCTGCCCTGGCGCCGCGCGTGGCTGCAAGACCGTGACGACTATACGCCGACCGAGGTGGTGCCCATGGCCGCGGCGTGTGTGCTGCTGCTGCTGCTCTCGTCGTGGGGCCACCTGCGCCGCTCGCGGCGGCGCGTGCTCGAGCGCCAGGAGGACGCGTGGCGAAGGGACGTCGACCTCGTCGACTCGGCCTACCGCGGCCACACGCCGCCACGCCGCTGAAAGGTGTCCGTACCATGTCGCAGGCGATGCATGTACTGAGATTGTGTCGTTCTAATTCATGTTTATATCCAATGATATGCGAGTATTATGTGAATTGCCCCTTTTGATTGGCTATAAATGTATCTCCTGACTGGCTGGACTCTCTCTCATTTGCTTCCGGCTCGGTCTCCGTTATTAGGCCACGACCACCATGGCGGACGACGACGGCTTCGACGACTTTCTGAGCGAGGACGAGGAGGAGTGCGCGCTCCAGACGCAGGAGATGGCGGCGCTCGCGCGCAAGATGAAGACTGTGCGTTCTGGATACTTTCTCCTGAGGTACTGGGGAAGGAGGAGGGTCCTCACTGGACGACTGTGGTGTGGTGGATGTAGGTCGGCGTGCGCGAGGCCATTGAGTTTGGCAAGGAGGCGTCGCTCCAGGAAGGCTTCGACGCGGGCTTTGCTGTGGCGGCGCGCGACGCGTTCCGCTTCAGCGCGCTGCGCGGCGCGCTCTGGTGGGTTTTCCACACTCGGACGTTTCGTGGCCTTTTGAATCGTACTGATAGGGTGTTCTCCCCTCCACACAGCGCCGCGCTCGTGAGTGGGCTCGCCGGCGCGCTGGAGACAAGTGAGGCCGAGGAGCTGCGCGGGTGCGTCGAGGCGCTTCGCGTGCGCTCGCTCCGTGTGCCGCGCGTGGCCACGACCGCGCCCGAGACCATCGTGGACGGCGCCGCCGTCGAGCCGGCCTCCGACGCGACCACAGAGACCGACGCCGCCGACGCGGCGCTGATAGAGCGAGCGAGCGCGTGGGCGACACGGCTGCGGCTGCCCGTGGAGAGCGTCCTCCGCGCAAGAGAGTGACCAAATACAATGTCGAAAGCACTGTCCAATTACTACTAGTTGTGGCGGAAAAACTTGAGGCTGACCCAGTTGGCGTAGAACGCGAGGATCGAGACAGGGATCGTGAGCGGCACCAAGTAGCAGTAGTACGTGTCCTGCTCGAGCGCGTGGAGCAGCCCACGCGGCGGCGCGTCCCCGTCGAGCACCAGCGCCGGCAGCTTGGCCAAGAACATCATGTACCTGGACACACACACACTGTCCGTTAAAAAAAAAAACACGTTTTCTTTCATCGAACAACGGCACGTTCGCTCGCACATGGACACGAGGAAGCTGGCTGCGGCCGCGAGCACGATCACGTAGCCCCACACGGCGCTCGTGGAGCCCGCGCGCCGCGCGTGGAGCGCGGCCTTGGCGGCCATCTTCCGGACTTTTTCTTGAGAAGGTACAGCACGGAGGAGGGGGTTTATTATGTTTAGTAGAACATGATATTGTGTTTCATGGATAATTTTGTATCAGCGTCAACGGCCTTGCACGCCAAAGCGCTCACTCTGCCGGATGCGCAACGCAGCCGTCCGCGTCGCCATAATCACAAGATCACCCGTGCGAGTGGGGCTTTGGCGTGCGAGGCTCAGGGCAATCGGTCGGTGGGAACACGGACGCTGGCGATGCCGTCGGACGCCCACGATCTCGCTGATCAAGAGCACGCTCGTGGATGGATTCGTGTATCCGCGTGGTTTCCACCCGCCCACTCACTCGTGGGGTGGAAGCGTATCGATCGGGACGTATCCCAATGCTCGTTCCTATGCAATCCCGAGGCAAACGCGTCGGCAGGCCCAGGATCTCCAGCCACTTGTCATGGGGACACACACCCAAGCCCCTCCAATCCATTCCCACAAGTTTTACCTCCAAAGTGGGCCGTTCCGTGGTCACGGGTCGCGATGATGCGTCAGCTGTAGACGCTCCGGATGCAGCACACGGTCTGTTCGTGCCGTAGGGAAAGGGTGCAAAGATCGCCGTGGACGCGTGGTGCTGCCCGAGACGATCTTGATGACATGTACCGGAAATGTCAAGCTTCCAAGTCCGCCGTGGGTGGATGCTATCGTCGCCACACCGATTTCACAAAGACCAGCACAGCTATCTTCTTCGCAGAGTTGATTGTAGGGCACGCGGAGACATCTCGGAAACCATTTGTCGAACGGAGACCTTCGGTCACATCACAGGCGTGCGCCAAGCAAGTCTTCGATATGTTGTTGGTCAAACGTCTTCCAGAACACAAAGTTTAATAAATGGGAGGTTGGCTGGAGTTTCCAATTCTCGTACGCGCGGATATTCCACGACAAAATCCTCGATAATGCGCCAGGCGGGTTTCGTTTTGTGAACTGACGACGTTTGGATTCGAAACTTGCATGAGACTCGGGTTGTGTTGGAGATTGTGGGATCGAGACGCTTCTTCTACACAATCGACGTGTGACGCTGAGCTAATATTCTTCGTGGAGACCGTATCACGGCGACCACTGCTTCAGCCACTCCAGCAGCTAGTCTTCTTTCGCCCGAGCAAGCACCAACTCGGCCTCGGCCCGCACTACGAGGATCCTTCATATCCATAGCCGAGCAGTGCACGTCCACACACTCGATCACTTGAAGCGCTCAATTTCTTTTTGCCGTCTTTCTCCCAGGAGAAGCACATCACCACTCAGGACACTTCCCGATCCACGCTGTTTTGGTCGGTGCGGTGCGGTGCGACTAAACCACTTCAACCACTCGAGGCCAATTCTGAGTTGACCAGTCGGTGGTTGTCCACGAACATTGGTGTTGGTCGCACTCCACTCGATGCCGGGTCCCCGTCCGGTCCAATTCGACAGCTGGAGACGTTAATGAGCAAAAATGTCCCCCGCGGGCGGTGGGCCGATCGCCGGGTCGCATGCCAGTGCTATAGAAACGGAGTCGAGCAATTACGTCTGACAAGGAGAAGAACGCGACGGCCGAGCCACGGCTCCGTGGTGTTTGCCACGACGAGACGGTCAGGTCATCCTGCCCGCGGCGTCAGGAACAAACTCCTCGGCCAAATGGTTCGACTCGGCGCCCCAGGCTTGGGTGCTGTCGATCGCAGACCTTCGATCAACTCGCAGACTGTACGAAAAGGCAGGACAATCAAGTCGTCGAACAGCTCAGCTAGCCGAGCCGACACAGTGCGCTTCCAGCTCACCGAGATCACTGCGAGGGCACCGAACTATGTCTCCCATACACGAAGATGGTTTGTGAAACCGTCCAAGACTCCGCACGGAGCCCGATGGCGAGGAAAGAGGCGACAAACAGACGACGAGCGCTCTAGTTGCATACATTGCGATATCACTTTCGTGTATATTGTCACCCTCACGGCTCCATGGTCCACTCGGCGAGGAGTACACGGTCCCACGTTGCGACGTGGTCGCACTTGCGTGCCAGTGGCTCCATGGCCAGCGCCTGCGAGCTCGTCGGCCGCTTGAGTGAACCACGCTCGACGACCAGCTCAACTTGGAGCGCTGGCACTCGCTCCCGACTGGCCATCGGCGTGAGCTGCCATCGCCAGCAGTACGCCGGCGCCGTCATACCTATGGCATCCACACTGTCGCCTTCGCCGGTGGTGGCGATGGGCCACGAGTACATGGCGCACTCGACCCGGTCGCACGCCGAGTCGTAGACGGCGTGGTAGTCGCCAAAGCTCTGCGTGCCGACGCGACTCGCGCTGGTGGACTCGCCACTCGGGAACGTTCGGAACCACCGCGCTCGCCCATCCAGCACGAGTTGAAGTCCCGAGCTGTTGGCTGGCGCGAACGTCGACTGCACCTCGAGGACTCTGGTGGTGGTGGTAGAGCGCTCCCCGCGAGCTGGCGAGGGGCCCGTTTGGGAGGCCACGGACACAGCCACCGAGCCGAGTTGTTTCCAGAACCAGAGCAATGCGTCCAGAGGCAAGTCGTCGACGTGGCCGACGCGGCGCACGCGCACGCGAGCCAACTCGCTGTGCCACGCGCCGTTCAGCCGACTGGGACACGGGATCCGGTCCTTGTAGGGTCGCCGACGGTCTCGATCGCGGAGTCGGCCGGCGAGAAACACTTCGCGCACTTGCGCGACAAAGTCGGTAAAGCCCACGCCGGTGCCGTGAGCCACGCCGCGGCCAAAGTCCGACTCGAGGTCCACATCGACTCGCCTCGCCGTGCGACGCGCGTCCGCGATCTCCGCCGTGAACTCGTCCAGCGACCACCCACAGCGCTGCCGTAGAAACGCGTGGATCTGCGCGTGCAGCCAGCCCACGAACCGCTCGTGGGCCTCGGCGAGCGCTGGCTTGGCGAGCAGCACGGACGCGGCCTGCTCGTGGATCGAGGCCCGCGCGCGTGCGAGGTCCGGGTCGCACTGCAGCCAGAGCGCGAGGTGGGCGGTGGCCTGGACGAGGTCGTGTGGGAGCCGCTGCGACGCCGAGCGTGGCGGCTGAGCCAAATGGGCCAGGAGTCGTTCAACGTCGTCGAAAGCGCGGTGTCTCGACGCCAGTGGTCCTACGGATCTGTGGACAGCGTCCTGGCGCTGGCTTGGATGGGATAGTCGACCCGCGTACGCGCGGAAAGTCGTCTCGAGGGACGCGACAGCGCCCATCGCGTCTGTGAGAGCCAGCGCCCGCACAGCCACGAGCACGTCGGTGAGGTCGTCCAGCTGCGTTCGCTGGCGGCGTCGAGAGTGGGTGCTATCACGGCCACTTGTATATTGGGGGCTCGGACTGGGCGACCGTGTCTCGAGCCGTGCCAACGCTGGGTCGCCGTGGCGCCACGTGGACGGAGGAAACGATGATCCAACATGGTCGCTGTCATGGACTGCCGTATGAAACGAGCGTGGGGCGTCGTAGCGTGGTCGTTTGGTCGTCATGGCCATGATCGCGGAGGAAGATGGCACGAACGAAGGCAGGGAATCGCTTGTCCGTGGAGCTCTCGTGTTGTTGACATCGGACGGTCCCGCGAAAGAAATGCTCGGCAGTGTCGAGCCACGAACAGAGTGGCTTGACGAGGAATAGATGATCGACGCGGTCGGGACCACCGAAGTAGGGAATGTGGTCGTCGCTTCTGCCGGTGGCAGTGACCGCCAGGACGTCGTCGACTCGCGGTGGTAACCTCTCCGTCGATCGAAGTCCCCGGAGCCATACTCCGACCGGTACGGGTGTTGGCCTTTGGAACGGAGCTCCGTACCGTCCCAGTAGTGGAGCCGTGGGGGTTCGATCTCTCTTGGAGGGCGTGGCAATGGCGGATGGTCAAGCGTCGGTCGCGAAGCGTTGGTGGGGATCCACTCTCGGACTTCCGCGACGAGGCGATCTTCTTCTCGTCCGCGTTTGGTTCCCCCGACGCCGCCGCTGAACGTCGCGTGGTCTTGTCCACTGGAGGCGTCCTCGTCGCTCCCCACGAAGTGCTCCGCCTGGGCGTTGGCGTCCGCGTGGCCGCGCCGGCGTGTCTCGGCCGGCGCGCGTCGGAACGAGAGCAGCTTGAACGGCGGCGAGCAGCTCACGGCCGCGACCTGGAACGAGTCGGTCGCGGAGCCCCGCGAGTCCCCTTCTGTGGACTGGTAGAGGATGTACACTTCAAAGACGTGTTCCTTGAGACGCTTGTCCTTGGCGGCACTGCTGCCCCAGTTGTAGTACCACCGCGCCGAGTGGTTCACCTCGTAGAGCCACGCATTCTACACGCCAAGCCCACGCCACAGGATGGTTAGACAGCTTTAAGCAAAGAGGCATGGCATCGTATCTACGTACGCGGTCGGCCGAGGCGATGAGCCAGGCCTCGATCCACTCACCCGTCGGGTTGTCCTCGGACTGGAGCGACGAGAGGATCGCGGCGCCGGCGATGCGGTCGCCGACGCGGAAGCCGCGGCTCTCGCGCGGGCGGAACCGGCCAAACACGAGCAGATCGTCGTCGCGCGTGGGCTGGCGGAACGACCCAGCGGACGAGGCCCCGTCGCCCGCGTGGAAGTCGACCTGCAGGTGGAGCGACGACCCGCAGTAGCTGCGCCGCACGTGCTCGGGGCAGCAGTGAGGGAAGCACCTAGGGGGGATCACGAGGATGACGATGGTGAGCCCATAACGGAACGAACGGGATTACACACCGTGGCGAGTCGACGACGACGCACCGGAGGATCTTGTTTTCCTTGGTGCGGTTGGTTCTACAAGAGTCAACCATTCAGTTTTTTTTTTGTTGGTTTGGTTTGTGGTTCGTGGTTGCAAGAGATCCTGTGGGGACGCACCGCTGGTACTCGGCGTGGAAGACCTTGTCGTGGCTGCAGTTGCGCCGCGTGAACGCACTGCTAAAGCTGCCGCGCACGACCGCCATCGCTGTGTGAGGGGGGTGGGTCCTCCTCCGTCCCGGGAGAAAGACAAGTATTGGTGCTTTTCTTTTTTCGTCCTGGCGGTCCTTTGCCTAGGGCGGAAGGCGCCGTCGACACGAAGAGGCGCGTCGCGTTGTAAGTTACCACGTGCCGAGTGCGCCGTGACTCCAAAACAGCGAGCGATGCGGAGACTGCCGCGACAACGGCCGGCGGTGCGATGCGGTTTCTGCCTCAAGACGGTAGGTAGGTAGGCAGGCAGTAAAACGCTGTCCGACCCACGCTCAGCCCAGCAACCAACCCTGTCGTGGCGTTTCGGAGACTGCCGGATCAGCCAGCACACGAGCCTTGGCTTGTCCCTCGTGGCACTGCTGGTGCCTGTCGACGGGGAGGGGTCCTTAGCGTCGGCGCCGTCGACAAGAGGGAGAGAGAGAGTGAGAGGTGGTTCAAGATTTGGACTCGCTTGCACGCAGGTGGCTGGCGGACTGATTGCCACGCAGAGGACAACGCTGCGCCAGTGTGACGAGCGATCCGGTCCGCGCCAGCCGAAAGGCCCCCCCTGGGTTGTTGACCGGCCCCCGTCGCTCCACCGTTTGGAGCAGCGCAGAGAAAGACCGGGCGTAATCGGTGCATCCCATGAAACGACCCACGACAGACAAACGCACGGGAGCGGAGCGGATTGGTCCCCCCACGCCGCCTCTTTTTCGAGCCTCGAAGGGGACAAGTTGGCGCGGCTGACCCAAACGTCCAAGCTTCACGAACGAACCTCCGTCCGCTCGTGGGGCGGAGCGGATGGCGATCGTCCGATGGCGCGCCGAGGGGAAGGGGAGGCGGACGACCACGGCTCACCGCGAAGCGAAGAGCCGAAACGGCGAGCGCCAGTAACGTCGCCGTCTGCCATGATTACCAGGCCCCCGTCAAGAGCGAGTGATGTGCAGGGTATACGATCCCGCAGTTTCTGACAGCATCGCGCGGATCACCGCAAACTCCAGCTCATATGGATGCAATCAGCTCTCACAGGCTCTGGACCATCCTGCCGATCCTTTTGTTGTGTGGTCTTGGTCTCATAACACGGACAAAAGCCAGGCTTGTGGTGGAAGGCTCGGCCGGCCGGTGGAAGTCGCCAAGAGTTGAGTGAGTTTTGTCTGCCTCCAAACAGGTCCCTCTTGGTGGGAGTCCCACGTGGGCTTAGCTCCAGGACGAAAAGTGATAGAGAGGAGGACGCCACCAAAGCTGGTCAACGTGGCCACCCCACACGGTGGCTGGATTTCTCCCGTCCCACGTTCACTCACTCCTGCTCTCTTCCAGCTCGGGTGGGTGAACTGTTCATGTGTTGTCCCGATTGGTGGAAGGAAAAGACTCAGAAGAAGAAGAAAAAAACTCATCACCGAGCGGCCGATTAGTATCTGCTGATACGATGTACTTTTGCGTGCGAGGGGTAGCGCATTGCGCAGTCGCCGGGTGGAAAAACGGCCCCGATTTGGAGGGCCCCGCGGGGCTGAAAATCAGTCGCCTCGTTCAAGTTGTGAAGGGTCCAGTTGGGGGTCCAAATTTACGCTCTGGAAACAAGTCGGGGCAGACAGTGGAGCGTGCGTTGTCGAAGTACGCTTTCCCAGTGGGGCGTTTCGGTCCGCCGCTTCATCCTGCTGGAACGAAAGGACTGGACGCGGTCCTTGTGGGGGATGTGAAAGAGAGGCGACGCTTGTGTGATACGTAAAACCAAAGAGGAACGAGGCCTCTCCCGAGGGGTGGGAACTTCGGGCTGAAAAAAAAGTCCGCTCAGGTTACGTCGACACCTGAATCAAGCTCCGTCATCGGCAGGGGTTAATGTGCTGGTAGTCCTCTCTCACCTGTATCCCGACTCTGGGCGTGAGCCCTCAGGATTCTCGCTCCACTTAATAGCCGCGATCCCATCGGAGACCTAGACCGTGACGGCGATGCCGGGAGGTCCAGCACCCTCGCGCTCCTCACCTCGCCGCCGTGCGATTGTTCTTCTCAAGGTGCGTGGGAAATCGCGTGAGACGTACGACGCGACGGTGTCCCTCCTTTGCCATCGAGCCTTGGCAAGACTAAGCTCGTGAGTTGACGGCACAGCATTCTGCGTGACGGATGCCACGAACGACGCGAACAAGGCGTTTTGACTTTCAAGTCGTACGCCATAGCGTCCATTCCAGCATGCCACCGACTCCCGATCGCTTCTGGAATGGGGTATTGGCAGGCTGTGGTGAGCTTCCAAGCCACCACGGTCGCCTTGGAAGACAGGAGCCCGACAGGTCACTCGCTCCAGAGTGAGCTACTTCAACATAACGATCCCGGGACACCAATCACCAGATCGACGATGAGTGTGTCGCTGATGAGCGACACGTTCAACACTCGCGTCGTCCGGTTCCTGGAGTTCTACCAGCGCCTACGTGCGAGATCCACGGGCTGGTCACGCAAGTTACATCACGGCTGGGCGGATGGTACTAAGCGTCTCGAGACAAGCGTGGCACGCTGAGACCCATTGAAGCGGCCTATGCGTCTGTTGATTCAAGCCGTGAGTGTTCGAACGGCCGGACGTGTGTAGTTGACCCACCAGTCGAACGTATTCGACGTTCGCTCCTCCTCTGAATGGAATCTCTACACCCGAAACGTACCAGAAAAGTATTGTCTCGGTGCGTCGAGTCTCACCTTATTGCATCAGCGCTCGTTTGTCCACGTCCAGACATGACCGAGTTCACGAGTTGTCGGTTGTCCAGCCCATCGATAGCGATCTGAGAACGTGGATCGACGAGACGGCAATCGCGATCGTGGTTCAAATAGCGGGATCGATCTACGGCATCTCGACGTGTGCGGCCTTGGCCATCGAACGATCTTCTCCGATTCACAAATCGACAATGTGACACACCAGACGAACCGGATGATCAAGACGAAGTTTGAAAGGACCAACGGGTCCGTGGATCGTTCGGAGCACACCAGAAAACGGTCGGACTTTGCTTCGTGGCCTACAAGCGCACCATAAATCAATCGCCAGACTCGCTTCCTCTCTCTACGTCGGGCTAGTTGCGTCTTTGAGTGTCCGTGCCTCGTCTTGTAGGGTTTCAGTTTTCAACGGGTACGTACGTCGTACCGGTACGACTCGAGCCACTGGCGAGACGTCCATCTCGCCGAACGCCACCACGCGGCGCGTTGGTGCAGATCAAGGTACAGTCTATCCAGCAGCCCACTACTGCGTGGTTCTCCGTGAAGTCAGAGACGAGAGCATCAAGGGACGATGGAACGGCGTCAGCTTACCACCTCCTCAACGAAATGGTGCGTTTTGGGATTCACTCTTTAGTGTGAAGGTTTCCGAGGTTCGCACTTACGCTGTGTGCACGTGTGTCTGTGTGTGTCTGGGTGTGTCTTGGTGTGTCTGTGTCTGTGTGTGTGTGTGTGTGTGTCTGTGTGTGTCTGTGTGTTTGCAGCGGCCCAAACGATCTACGTTGGATTGACTTGTGGGTTGCACTCTGCGAGTCTCCATTATTGTCCGTCAGTCCACTCTTACTATTATAGTCGACCACGGAACGTATCGAAGACTAACCTGTCCATGTTGGTGTATTCGGGAAGCTCCAAGTAGGACTTTTTCATCGCGAGCGATTGGAGTGAGCGTATATGGGCTCTCGAGCGGTCGACGAGCTTTTCGTCGGTTTGTGAGAGCGCAGACGAATCTAATGATGTCAGCGGAATGTGGACGAACTGACAACAAAGCTTCGGATCAAAATCAAAGAAGACGTGGCTCCATCCTTGGACACCAGCGAACACCCATTGCCACCCTAGGTATACGGATATGCGTGGGTTTGCCAATAGTCCATGATGCGCACTTTATCTTGTTGAGAGCTGACTGAGCTAACTGTGTTGACTAATTAAATACGACGAGAACGAGGCGGCTTGTGGGAGTGCAGTCTCCCGCGGACGCCACGGAGGACAGAAACGGCTGAACAGTTGCGGGGGTTTGGAGGAGCAAATCGTGACGCTCGAGGGAGAGACAGACACCGATAGCAGCTTTGGGAGGGAGCGATCACCCTCGGTCGGTGCCCATTATGTGCGCACGCCTTGATAGGACTTACGGCAGTGCACCACAGCACAGGCATGCGCGGTAAGGACGTGGTTGTCCGCCGCGTTCGAAACTGTCGGCGATTTGACCTCTTCAGTCACGTTCTTGGCCAAAGATCCAAACAAACAAACGGAAACGATTGCGAGCGTCAAGTGAGTGCTTGAGGGGGACTGTGCGAGAACTTGGGACTGCTTCCAGCTCCGATACGTGTCTGGTCTCTGACGGAGCCGATCGGCTTCTCAGGCTATCGACTGAGGGTAGGTACCCTTCGAAATTAGGTGGCTTTTGGTCATGAGAGCGTTACCAGAAGCATGGGGCTGGGACTGACGTGGACCACCACCACGACTCGCCGCGACGGAATTCGACAAAGGAGGGTTCTCGTCCCCGCCTTCTTGGTGTGGGGCCAGACATCACAATGCTGCAGCATCGGACGCGCTCAGATCACGGTGACAAGCGATCCACTCGCGACCGGATCCACAGGGTTGAAGAGAGGACCATTCACCCACGCTACAACGACAATCACGTGTCTTATCGGCCAAAAACCTACTTCAATCCAGCACTGGGGATGAATGAGGTACGGATTGTTTTTGTTGTTGTTTTCAAATGGCCATCCATGCCACGGTTGATCCTTCATGACTGTCAGCTGCCTTCGAACAGGAGTGCGTGCACCTGCTCCTTTCCGATACACTGTTCCTTCGGATCCTGATGTTTGCACATCAGTCGTAGCCCGACTGCAGATTGACAGCGACCACATGAAAGAAACGCACGTGTCTTTCGATGCGGTGATGTGGCTCCGGTTCCTGACGCGTTAGACGGCTTGCGATGGGTGCCGCCCTCCGTGGTGTCCAACGATTGTTGGCACAGCCGATGTACCAGCAGAGACAGCTGCCGGCGCTTTGTTCGAGGCATGCTTTGTCTCCAGCTTTCCCGATTTGTCTCATTCCAGCCCACCGAACTCGACCGAGGGCGGCCGTATCGAGGGCACCATAAACTGTCGGCGAGGTCACGACCTGTCATTTGAAGACGCAGGTACGCCTTGTCTTCCCCCACCGTCTCCCATGCTGTTGTCTCGTGTAGGCTATGCAGTTCCCGATGGTTGCTCGAGTGGGCGACAGACGTACCTGCTCAAGTCAAAATGGGGGCACAGCTGCCAAAACGCACTCGAGCCCATGCCCATGGATACCACCAACACGGCAACGGGCATACCGTGAACGTCCACTCAGAATACGAAGAGTACAAAGGTTCGCTCCGGCGAAGCGGTGCGTGGGCATGCGAAGGTGGGCGGGAGCGGCCCGCGCCATGAAGGCGTGACGCGCAGGGGCGAAGGGCCCGAAGGTCGGCACGGAAGACGCATCGCGACCAGAGGTTTCTGGGTCTCGCCTACTCGTGGTACGAGAGGCTACGAGGCACACGGAACGATCACTGGCTGCCGGGGGGGGGGATGGGA
>JAADVT010000277.1:0-34553 GCA_023335895.1 Pythium rishiriense
GATGGGGGGAGGGGGGCTCGGATCTCACCGTTTGGTGCTTTGAGGCGGATGGATCGCGGAGGGGACGACTAGAAATGACGAGGATCCCACCAAGTTCGCGATGTGCGGCCCTGCGGGAGCTGAGGAGGGGAGGAGAGGGAGGAGAGGAGGAGGCGCTGCTTGGGTGTCAACGCAGAAGCTCTAGAACACCAAGAGACGCTAGGGAACTGGAGGAGCGCGTGCTGCTTGGGATCGGGGAACACGTGAAACCTTCGTTTCTTTTTTTTTAGGCCGCGGTGGGCGTCGCCGAATCGCTGGGGGACGGACGACCGAAAGGGGCAGAGGAGCCGCGAGGTGGGCGGAGGGGAGGACGGAGGCGGAACCGCGCGAGTGCCGTGGAGCTGGCGTGCGCGGTCTTCGGCCGGAACTCAAGTGGGTCGACGAACGAGGCTGAGCGGAGCAGAGCGGAGGAGGAGGAGGTGGCGACAGCCGCCGGTGGAGCGAGGAGCGGCTGCTGGTTGATGACGCCCACAAAGACTGGTGCTTCGAAAGTTACGCTCACCAACAAATTCGAAAGAAAGCCGAGAAACGTAACCCTCATCGCCTTCTGTTTCTCCTTGTACACTGGAACAGAGACGCGTCGGAGAAGGGGAACATGTACCCGGATCCTGGGTGCGAAGTGTAACCCTCTGACGTAGGCGAAAGATTTCGAGCCATGATCGCACTTAGCCGGAGCATACCGCAGATTCTGCGAGGAACCGTCCGGGAAATGTGTTGAAGTGGACGACACCGCTGTTCTGATTGGTCCAGAGTTTCCAACCCAAGATTCCAGTGGCCGAAAGTCCAGAGTTTCTTGAAATGTGGTCGTTCCTCCAGAGGACGGGACCCGACCTGAGTCCTTCCGTCAAACGCAAAGCGCGGGCCTTGGGTAGATCTACTACTGTACGGAGGCGTGAAGTGTGCGAGCTGACGGCGCTGTGCGCCACTCGTTCTATCGAACTCTGGACCAGAATGGGGCAAAGATCCAGAGTGTCTTGGATCATGGCGGTTATACTCTCTGGGTTACGTTTCCTCCGGACGCGTGTCTGGGGTGGGTGGCGGACTGTCGGATGGAAAACTGCAAGTGCGCAAAGACACGAGGCCATCGGAGCAATCGCTTGCACCAAGAATCACACGCACAGCGCCGGGCCAAATGGGTTACTTTCTGTCTCCTCCTCCTCCCGCGGAGGCGTTGTTCCCCGGACGCTGCCTCGTCAATATGTATGGGGCTCGTCCGCTCCAAGCGGAGCATCCGCATGATGATGACTGCGCGTCACCGTGGCAAGTTCGGGGTGGACGGCAGCCGTCCCACGCGTCGTACTCACCATCGGACACAGAAGCCGGTGCTGGTCGGTCGTCTGTGCTTTTCACGTCTGCTCCGCTCCGAGTTTGGGACGTGCCGTGACGTGACTGCCGTCCCACTGGCAAAGACCATACACCACCGACCGGCACGTAGTGCGGAATCTCCTCCGCCGTACGACTCGCGGTGCCAAAGCCACGCGGAGACCGCGATGGTTGCAGTTGAAGTCGACAGTGCGGCACTGTCGACTAGGAGGGGAGGGGATAGAGAAGGAGGAGGCACTGTCAGTGCTTCCTCCTTCTCTATCTATCCCCTCCTCCGCAACAGCCCCACAGGGCTCTTCTTGGTGGTTCCAACGCGTGGCATCGACAAGCCGCTTGTATGGGTCACGACCAAGGCTGTTTGTTGTAAAGATACCATTCTGAGGGCATATCACGGTCCTCTATCCTAACACATTACTCGTCGTCGCTCTCCTCGTCGTCGTCGTCGTCATCGTCGTCGTCGCTCTCCTCTTCCTCCTGGAGCCACTCGATAAACTTCAGCACTTCCTTGGACATGGCCAGCTCCGTCGCGGGCGCCGACTCGCCGTCCTCGGCGTCCACGCGCTCGGCATGCCACTCGAGCAGCACGTCCTCGGGGACCCACTCGAGGTCGTACACGATCTGGAGCAGGAACCGGAAGAGCGGAGTCCACACGGCCGCCTTGTCGTCGCTCAGCACGTACGCCTCGAGCGCCTCGATGACCGAGGCCTGGTCGCCGTCCTCCACGAGGCACCGCTTGAGCACGCTCGACCAGCGCGTGCACTTGGCCTTGACCTGCGCGAGCACGGCCATGGCCGCGTGGCCCGGCGGCGTCGGGATACGGTCCAGCAGGCCCGGCACGATGCCGTGGATCACTTCGGCGAACGTGCGGTTCTGCGCAAACTTGTAGCTCTTGATCTCCATAAAGCAGTCGTCCGGCTCGTTGCCGGCGGCGTCGCCGCTGCTCACCATCTCGCGGATGATGCGCTCAAAGCGCGCGCGCTTCTCGGCGTCCGTCTCGTTGTCCAGGTCGTCGTCGTCCGACGCGTCCGAGCCGGCGTACGACGCCGACAGCGCGTCCCACTCGTCCCACCGACGTGCCTGCGCGGCCACGACGTCGCTCGCGCCCAGCAGCGTCAGCTTGAGCTTGTCCAGGCGGCGCTGCTCGCGCACGACGTGTTCGTCGACGGTTTCGTCAGCATCGCCGTCCAGTTCGTCGCCCTCGTCGTCTTCGTCGTCCGAGTCCAGTTCGATGCCGTCCTCGTCCAGCGTCCACAGCCGGCCGACGCCGCCCACGCCCACGTGCTTGGGGTTCCACTCGCCGTCGACAATCGACGACGAGCGGCCGCCCTTGGCCAACTCACTGGCGTCGGCGTCGTCGTCGTCGTCGCCAAAGCCGTCGTCCTCGTCCGACGAGAAGCCGTCGTCGCGCTTGACCTTGGCGGCGGTCGTGACCTTGGAGTACGGCTTGAGCTCAAAGCCGGCGCCGATCACGACGCCAAACGAGAGCACGCAGCCTTCGCCGATCACGGCGCCCTTGCGGACGACCACATTGTCGCACAGGATCGCGTTGGTGATCACGACATCGTCCTCGATGGTCACGTTCTCCCAGAGAAACGAGCCTTCGATCCGCACGTTGTTGCCGATCACGCAGTTGCGGCCGATCGCGCTCTTGGCCACGGTCGTGTGCTCGCCGATCCGTGCGCCGGCACCGACGATCGTCTCGCGCTCGAGCGTGCACGTGCGCGCGCGCGTGACGTGTTCGTCCGTGTACACCATGCCGCGCTGGTACGTGTAGTTGGTCGCGTGCGTGCCCAAGTAGTTGTTGTCGGGCACCATGGGGAAGACCCACCGCTGGAGGATCGCGCGCGAGACGCCGCCGTACGTGCGCGGGTCCACGACCCGCGCCGCGAACTCGTCCGTGACGATCTTGGCGAAAAACTTTTTCCCGAGCTCATAGTTCTGGACTTCGTTGTGGAAGAAATCGCGGCGCAGGTCCTGGTAGTCAAAATCCTCGGCAAACTTGAGCAGCACCTCGGGCGAGCACACGTCGATAAAGCAGTCGAGCAGGTCCGTGCGGACCGTGAGCTGGGCGTGGTCCTCGAGAAACACGGTCGCGAGGTGGGTCGCGCGCTTGGCCGGGTCGTCCTCGTACAGCACGATCTGCTGGGTCGACGCGTCGATGCCGACGACGAGTTCGTGCGCGAGCGGACGCACGGTCGCCCGCGGGCCCGCGATCTCTTTGAACACGCTCGTCATGATACAGTTGGCGTCCTGCTTTTTCCGCGCCGTGTGTTCACGGATGACCTGTTGGAGGTCGACGTTCGCGACGACGTCGCCGCTGAGCAGCACGAACGGGTCGCTCTGGACGAGCTGGAGCCGGTCGATCTCGCGGAGCGCGTCGCCGGCCGTGGCGCTCGTGGCGCTGGCCACACACGTGACGCGCACGCGGCGCGCGGCCTGCGACTGGGTCGACACGTACTGGTCGATCTGGTCGGCGTGGCGCGTACAGAACAAAATGACTTCCTGGACGCCCGCGGCCACGAGAAACTCGAGCGCGTACTCGAGCATCGGCACGTTGGCGAGCGGCAGCAGGACCTTGGGGCGCTCGAGCGAGATGGGCCGGAAGGTCTCAGTAAACGAGTCGGCGAAGACGATGGCCTGGAGCGGTGTCTCGCGACGGACGTCCTCCGCGCCTCCGCCGCCGCCGGCCTTCTTCTTGGCGGAGGAGGAGGACGAGGCGGAGGAGCCCTTGGCAGCAGCACCACCCTTGGCCATGGTGAATATCGAGCGCGCGGGAGGAGAATCTATGGGGGCGGATGATTGGGGGAGGAGCGGAGCGGAAAGTGGCCCTGCGAAAATGGATCCCTCCGCTGTGTGGTGTGCTGATGGGTTGATATCAAATGATAGAGGTGTTGATACCCTCCGCTCCGCGGCCTTTCAAGGTAATCCGAGGATGGAGGACCGGCGGAGGGGCGCGCTCCACGCGTCGGCGTCGGCGCCCGCGCTGCCCGCGCGCGATGGCGGAGCGTACGCACACTCGCACCGTGTGGAGCGGGTGGTGCCTCCGCTCGCGCTCGTCCCACTGGACCAGCTCCAGCGGAGGCGGAGGAGAACACCAGAGGAGGCTGCGGAGGACGACGGCGGCGCCAGGAGGAGAGGGCAACCGGCCGCCACGGAGCGCAACCGGATACACGAACACGATGGAGGTGATGAGGAACCGGACCACTACCACACACACGATCAGCTCCACCGAGAGGAGCAGCAGCAACAGCGCCTGGGCGAGCGGTTCCTGGGCATGATGGCGCTGCTCGCGCGGCTGCGCCGCATGGATCTCCACGACGAGAGGAGCGAGCCCCCCGTGGTCCCTGTCGCCAAAATCCCATCTCCGTCTCGAGTGGGGTCTGTGCCACCTGTGCGGCTACCACCCACGGCGCTTGAGACGCTGATGGAGAACAAGAAACGGGCGGAGCGGAGCGTGTTTGAGGAGGGCGGCACGGCCGCGGTCCGCGCTGCGCTCGCGCTGTCGCCCGCCAAGAAGCCCGAGCCCGTGGAAAACGTCGCGACTAAGCCACTGCGCGAGCACCTGACGTTTGAGATTTCGATGTTGCTGCCGGCACCGATGGACACGCGGCAGAGCGTGCTCCACTCGCCGATCGAGCGTAAGCCTAAGCGGACCAAGGCCAAGCGGCGGAGGAGGCACAAGCGGCGGCCGACGGGCGCCGTCCGTGGGCCGGACGGAAAGCGCACGTGGCAAACGTCCCACGTCACGTGGGTCGCGCACGCGTCCGCAGACTACGCGCAGGCTCGTGAGGCGGAGCGCATGGCCGCCTCCGCGGGGTCGAGGTTAGTGGCCAAGTTTGCGTCGCTACGCCCGGTGGTGCCGGCAGACCACCGAGCCAAGTACTTGGATGTGATGCAGGGCGGAGCGCCTGCGAGGCTGATGGAGGAACGACGACATGGTAGGGAACGCAAGGAAAGGCAATCAGGCCATGAGCGAGTAGAGGAGGAAGAGGAGGAAGAGGAAGAGGAGAGAGAAGGAGAGCGCGGTCCGATGGTGCAGGTCGGCGGGGGTGCACGGTCTCCAATCGCAGAGGAGGATACAGTAGAGAGCGGCAGTGAGGAGGAAGAGGACGACGACGACGAAGCGGAGGATGGTGACGGCAGTAGCGGCGTCGAGGGTGAAGCGGAGGACGAGCAAGCCGACCGAGTAGACCCACTCCCCGAACTCCTCTCGTCTGCGTCCTTCTCCTCTTCGGTCAACAAGCGTCCTCTAGTGTCTTCCACCTCAATGACGTCGCAGCGACTCCGCCCCATGCAGACCCACCAGGCCGCGTACATCTCGCCAGAGTTGCGCACGTGGCTCATCCACTCGGGTCTTTTCCGCACCACCACCACACACGAATCTCCCATAAGCGAAAATCACTAAAATATTATCCCTCGTTTATGATAAAAAATGAGTCGTTGGTTTTTTTTCTACAATCCGGTAATGTGGTCAGTGTCATCATCTCCTTTTAGGTCGTGCCCGACTTGTACGTGCCCTGCGGTGGCTTGTAGCACTCGGGCAGCATCTTGCGTTGCATTTCGTTGAACGCGAACTTGGTGCTCTTGGTGTTGAGAAAGACATTCTTGCGCCGAACGCCCGCCAGCCGCATGGTCGCACACAGCGCCTTGCCCTGCGCGCCCGCGACCTTGAGCCGCGAGCAGCACAGCCGCGTTTGCTCGAGCGTCACCGACATGGCCGTGCGGTCTTTGCCCGACTTGCAGCACGTCACGCGCGCGCCGCCCAGCTCACGGCAAAAATCGGACGTGTCTGTGAGCAGCGCGACGTTCTTCTTGAACTGCGACGCGCTCTCGCACACGTGCTGTTCGATCTGCGTGAGCATATCGTCCAGCGTCTCGAGCGTGTACCGGCTCGGGTTGCCCAGCTGCTGCGCCTGTCGGTCGGCATACGTCTTGGCGTCGCCGCCGTGGGCTCGCCGAAACGCGCCATAGATCTCCTTGAGCTCCTCGAGGCTCTCGCGGTTGATCCGGTCCTGTACCTTGACGGTCTGCGCCTTGAGCGCGTGCACGAGTGACTGCTTCTCGTTCACACCCTGCGTGAACAGCACGCAGCGCACGCGCAGAGGCTGGCCCGCGGCTAAGAGCGCCGGCAGCACTGCGAGCTGCGCGTCCGTCACGCCCATGGTCACGAGCACGTACCCGGGTGGGGTCTGCTGCTGGGTGTCCCGCAGCCCCACCATCGTCGAGCTATACGAGGCGTCGAGCCCGGTGCCACCGGTGCCGTTGATCCCGCGTCGTTCAGGCGGTGAGTAGCTCTTGATCGAAAAGTACTGGTCACCTCCTGGCGAGTTGTGGCGCCGAAACTGGATGAACACGTTGCGCAGCCACTTGGCGGCCGCCGCAAAATCCTCGAGCATGCCCACTTCTTTGCCCTGTGCACTGAGTAGCGACTCAAAGTGGACGAGAAACCCTACGCGCGCAGCGTTCGCGAGCTGCCGCCGGTGCGCGTCACTGCCCGCGACTGCGAGGTCCACCGAGGCCGCGAGGCACGCGACCGCCGCCGAAAGCGCCTGGCTCGCGACAATGTCGAGCCGTTCCTGGAGCTCGAGCCGCTGCTTGAGCGCGGCCACCGAGTCGACACCACCATTGGTGTCGTTCGCGGGGTTGGTGCCGGAGCTGCTGTGCGACGTGCGTTGCGTGAGACTCGCGCGGCTGCGAGCGCGGGACCGAGTGTCAAACTGCTGGAGCGACCCGCGGTCCCGCGCGAACAGCTCGTTCTCGGTCGCCGTTGGGTGCGAGGCGAACTCATCGTCCGAGCACACCGAGTAGGACGACGCAGCTGGGTTAAATGATGCACGCGCCGTGTCGAGCACCGAGGCCGTGAGCGGGAAGCCGCCTCCACCAAAGCCCTTGGTGTGCGCGGCCGGACAGCCCATGGTCATGGTATGCCACACAAACGGCAGCACGTCGGAGGAACCCGAGGGCGACGGCGGCTGGTGCGCGCACAGAAACTGGTCCTGCATGTTGGTCGGGACAAACTGCCACAGGTCGAGCGACTTGTACGTGCTGCGCTTGAAGGGCGCGACCATCTCGCCGGCGGCCTTGTCAGCTAGACCGCCACTCTCATCGCTCTGCTTGGTGCCCTTCTTTTGGGTTGTCGCGAGCAGCACCTGTTCGGCTGCGAACTGGAAGATCCGGTGGTCTTTGGCCTCGTCGAGCAGGCGCTTTTCCTGCTTCATGAGGAACTGGCGCTGCCGCAGGTACTCCTCGAGTTTCTTTCGGTAAAACTCGATTTCGAACGCGAGCATGGCGGCGGTCTCCTTGTCGCCGTCGGCCTCGACCTGCTTCTGCAGCACGCGAACACGGTCGAGCGCAGTCTTCTCTAGGAAATCCAAAAACGCCAGGGGTAGAGCGTACGTTGACCGTGGCGCGCGCAGGATCTCGTCGACGACGATATGGCGCGCGTTCGGTGGCGCGACCGACTCGCTCGAAGTTGTGAGGAAGCTGCCGTTGTCCATCAGACGGTTGGTGTACTGATTGTTGCTGGGCGTCGCGTTGCCGCCGCCGTCGCGTGGGGACGACGGATCGCTCGACAGGGTGGTTGGGAGCAAGTATTTGGTTGCAGCCATGTCCACGCCCGAGGTTGGCAGCACGATTTGTGGGGCGACGGACGGGAAGGCCTGCACCACCAAGTGGATCGCGTTGCTATCAATGGGGAGTAGGTTAGGCGACGAGCCAGACGACGTGACGGCCTTGCGGTGGAGCGTTAGCAAGGACGGCTCCGAGTCGGCCGCCTTGGCCACGCGCATGTCCGGGAACGACGAACTCTTCTCGGCGAGCGCCACGAGCCGCGGCGCGCCGAGCGTCTTGAACGCGTCGTCAACAAAGCAACGGCCAATGCCGACGGTCGACCGGCTCGAGGCTGCCGAGGACGTCGCACGGTACACGGTGAACCGCAGCTGGTCAAAGCGCGCGAGGTCGGCCCGCAGCACGACGCCGAACGCCACGCGCACGGGCGAGGCCGAGCCGTCCGGGTTGGCCGACGCCGACGGCGCGATCTTGACGCTGTCGGTCGTGCCCAGCTCCTCGGTGCGCTTGGTCGCGGACGCGTACCCGACGACCTTGACACAACAGCGCGTCTTGTCGGTGACAGACTCGCTGCGCGTGAGCAGCTTGCTGGACCGCCCGAGTGCGAGCTCGAGCACGAGATCAAACGTCGGGACGTGGTTGTCGTTTTGGCTGGGCGCCACGAGCGTCCTCGCGGGCGGCGCGCCGGCGCTCAGGCGCCGCGTCGTAGTCTGCTGGATCTGCTCGAGGTTCTGCTGCTTGGTCGACTCGTCGAGCACGACCAAAAAGTGGTTGCGGCCCGTGGCCCAGAGCTCGTCGTCGTCGTCGTCGTCGCCGAGGTCCTCGTCTTTGTGGTGGCCGCCGTCCTCTTCGTCCGAGGACGCGTCGCTGTCGTCGAGCCCCTGGAGGTCTGCCGCGCGCCGCAGGTCGCGGTGCGAGCGCTGCTTGGCCGGCTGCTGGGTCTGGTTGGAGCCTCGTATCCGACCGCCTTGAGGTGCCGACGACGACAGCATCATCGTGGTCGCCGCCCCCGTTCGCCGTCCGGAGCCAGCCGACAGCGTCGCGCGCGACGGCGCCGTGGTCGGGTCGCGGTCCACGCTGCTCGTGGACTGGCGGTACCGGTCGGCGCGGAGCGCGTCCACGAGCGCCTGGCACGCGTCCATCCAGCGCTGCTGGTTGTCGCGGGTCTCGGTCTCGAGCAGCAGCGCCGCGCCCAGCGCGTCCGTGCGGAGCTGGAACCGGAACGGCGCGTGGCCGCCGGGCGCGCTCTTGTCGAGCACGAGCGAGTCGTGCGTGATGGGCACGCTGCCCAGGAGCTCGAGCTTCTCCTCCGACTTGTAGTAGCTCAGCGACGGCACGTCGCGCCGCAGCAGGAAGAACCGCTACACAGAGACCCCCATCGCGCCGTCGTGAGACCGTGAATCCACCATGATCCATTAGCTAGAGCGTACCGTCTTCCAGTTGCGTCGCCACGAGCCTTGCTTGGTGAGCATGCCGGCGCGGAGCACGTCGTCGGCCGTAAACTTGTCGGTTCCTCCGCCGCCTCCTCCTCCTCCGCCAGCTCCTCCGTGGCGGCTCCGCCGCTTGAGCACGTTGATCATGCGCGACCGCTCCTTGGTCTCGTACACTTCGCCCGTGAACTTGCCAAAGCGCGAGAACATGGTCGCGCTCCGCCGCTCGGCGCGCCGTGGCACGCCCACGGTCTCGTCCTCGTCCGCCAGCTCGGCCGGGGGGACGTCGTCGTCGTCGTCGTTGGCGCCATAGAGCGCGCCGTCGTCCGGTCGCTCAAACAGCTCGCGCAGGCGGCGCTCGCCCATGGCATCGCCGCCGGTGCGCGGCGGTGCCAGCGACCGCTGCGTCAGCGGGTACGCGTCGTAGATGGACGGTGGCGCCAGCGGTGGCCCGGATGCCATGGCAGCTCTCGAGGGATGTACTCCGGACGTCCGGAGTCTAACTACACTTGGTGGTCGCGTGTGGGTTCCGGCCGGGGCGGGCAGGGGTGGGGGGAACGCGTCCGCGCGGACGGCCGCGCTCTCGTGTTGGCCGAGCCAAAGTGGAAAGGGGAAGCCACGGGCCGGGGCCGCGTGGGTGACTTACGAGTTGTCGGTTGAGGACTCCCCCAGCATGGCGCGCTCTCTGGCCCGGCTCTGGCTGGCCCAGCCCACTGGAAGCATCAAGTCTCAGAGGTAACTCAAGCCACACGGAATTTTTTATCTCCAGGTGACAAAATCGCTCGATCGGATCCACGATCGGCGCGCTGATTGGTGGATCACCAACGTCGTGCGGAACGTGGATAAAATATGGATATTTATCCAACTCGTTTTGAGAGTCATCGAGAACAGGAGTTTCTGTTGTCAGCACGATGGCGCCCTTCGGGTTGAACTTGTTTTGTGCATATTGGGGGTTAGGGCGAGTCAGTCCTGTCGAGTGATCGGGACCATCGCTCGACCTCTGCCTTTTGATACACTCTCCAACCCACTCGGATCCAGAACCAGCATCGATGTTTCTCAAGGAGTTCTCGTCACATGTGCGACCGGGGGAACACTGACATCCTGGAAAATCCCTCTCGCTCGAAAATTTAGACCGGGGAAGTTCGAGCATCTTCACGTTGCCATGTTCCACAGGATTTAACTGCCAAAGACTATCTACAACGGCCACTCAGGTATCAGCCGGTGGGTTCAATGTTCTTTGCTGGATGGATCTTCAGGAGCCACACCGATCCAGAGAAGCCACGGAACCCACCGCCACCCACCGGTCCACTGGGGAGGAGCTGTCCCACGGGCCCACGGCCATCGGAGCCCGATGGATTCGTCCACACTTGGGAGCCTCGACGACGCGGCCTCTCTCTGCATGGATAGTCCGCATTCCGTAGGTTAGACCGTCCTGGTCGAGAACGCAAAGCAAAAGTCCGCAAAGTCCACGGCACCGACGCCACGGCGGTCCTTCTCGGCGATCCAGCGCTGCAGCTCGGCACCCGATGCGCTGGGCCCCACGACGCGGCGCAGGTCCGCAAATCCGATCGCGCCATCGCCGTCGGCGTCGTACTTGGCGAACACACGGCGCAGCGTCGCGTCTTCCGGTGCCATGGTAGGAAGTCTATCCGGCCGTCTAACTGGATCCGGAGCGGCATTGTCTGGACGCTTTTCTCTGGACGGACAACGGCGTGGCGCTGGACTGGAGGATCCGGAAGAGCTACGTGTGGATCTGGAGCGGTGCGGTCTTCTCTTCCACCTCTTGGGCCCACGGCGGCGAGCGGAAGAGGAGGAGCGAGAGGAGGCGTTCGAGCGCTCGCTGTCGCTCAACGTTACCTTCTTCTCGTCCTCTCCTCCCCGGTGTCGCTTGGCATCCGCTGTGTTCTTGTGGGTCTCCTTTTTCTCGGCTTGTTTGTGACGTTTCGTCCTCCGCCGACGTGGTTCTCGTTCGCTGGAGGACGCGCCGCTCCTCTCGCTGAACGGAGAGTACGCGTCCGAGCCCAGCGAGTCGTCCTCGCCGCCTTCTGCATCGGCTCGACGACTCGTCCGTCGCGGACGTCTCTCCTCCCGTGTCGACTGGTGTTGTAGGGCCCTGGCCGACTCGACGTCGATGCTCACGAGTGTCTGCACGACGCTCTCTCGCATCCCACCAAGACCTGCGTCCGCCTCGCCGCCTCGCTGTGGGCTGAGCGTTGCCATCCGCGTTGGCACCACGTCACTCGCTGATATCCGCACGGGTGACACGGGGACCATCGGTGCTCCCGTGGGGGACGTCGGTGGCTGGAGCACCAGCCTCTGGACGGCCGGACGCCTCGAGGCCTCCTCGTACACCGCGGCGACCACGCCACGTAGTTGTTGTTGTGAGAGATGGATGTCGTTGGTGGGAGGATGGCAGAGCGTCTTGGCCACGAACTCGGTCAGTTCGTGGCGTGAAAAGAGACCTCGGTGGAGCGACAGCAGAATCTCCACGAGGCGTGTGCTCGAGAGCGATCGCTCGTTGGCGACGAGGCGCTGGACGGACCCCCAATGCGTCTTTGGCAGACTCGTCCAGCGTCCAGTAGGACTTCCTAACCGCACAAACACCACGTCCCGGCCGCGTGATTTCTTCCACAGAGCCTCCAGCCCGGAGCGACGCGCGTACTCGACTAGGAATCCGGAGAACGGCAGTTGTGGGGACGACGACGACGCCAACGACGGAAGCGTCGTGTCCATGGGTGGAACGAGACACTCGCGCATCGCTGTGGCCACGCGATTCGGTGCCATGAACTTTTCCCGGTTCGCTCCGTTGCCTGCGACGGCGTGGCGTTGGAAAACGCTCTCCAACTCGGCAACGTCGCTGTCGAGACACACCAGCAATTCATCCAACGGGATGGAATCGGCAGGTGTCGGGGCCTCACGCGGTGGTACGGGCGTCGCTGAAGACGCCGTGGGGAGCTTTCGAGGCTCACGCGGTGGTGGTGCCGTCGGTCTCGGCTTGTTGTTTTGGATGCGCGTGGGCGACGACGTCTTTCTTGACTCTGGGCGTGCGAGGACAGCGATCTCCTGCTCGCCAAAGGCGCGTCGACTATTCGGCCCGAGCGTGGCAGACGCTTCGGGCCACGTCTCCCAGAACTCGCCGACGCGTCGCGACTCGCGTGTGGCAGCACCGCCAACGGGCTCGCTGTGCTGATGCCACTCGACGACATCGCTGGGGACGCCAGCCGTTTCGAGGGCCGCGAGCACAGCGCTGTGGATGTCGTCCGACGTCGTATCGACGCTCAGGCAACACACGAGCTGGACAAACCGCTTGGCCGTCGCGACCATTCGGGCCGCGAGCGTCGTGAGTGGAGAGTGGCGCGAGGGATGCGTCCTCCGGAGAAACTGGGCGTACGTCAGCACGCGCTGCTTCTCTTGGTGGATCGCCCGGTGGGCGAGAACGCTCTTGGAAAACCCGCCCACGAGCAGGTGGACGGCAAGCGAGTCGCGGTGGCCAAGAAAGTGGCACGCGTGGAGCAAGATCTCGAGCTGCGCGAGCACCTCCAGCCGAGCGTTCACGACACAGCGAGCGGAATGATCACGTTCGTTTTCGTCATCCTCGTCGTCGTCACGGTGGTGGTTCTGGAGGGGAAAGTCGTTGTCGAGCCCGTGCACGAGCCAGTGGTCCAGGAGCTCGTCCTCCACGACTTCCCGCGCGATCTCCCGATCGCCGTGCCGGAGCAGCGCCGCCCATAGCCTCGTCTTGAGCAGCGTCGCATACCGCACCGACAGCGCGTCGTCCCCGTCGCCACAGCACCGCGCGACCAGCATCGGATCCATTCGTAAGATCGCAGCAACACCAGACACACTGAACCCGTGCTTTAATACGGAGAGTGCGCGCTGTTCCGGATGTCCATGGGCCTCTCCAGCGACGAGCCCCATAACACACTCGATACCCGAACGGAACAGGGACGATACGGTCTTGCTAGGAGACGGAACCATCGCTGTTTGCCCCAGAAGACGCAGCACGGCCGACAGCACCGTTGGGTCCGACGGTTCCTCCTCGCTAGGATCGTGCTGACAAACCAACAGACGCTCCGGCTCGGCGACGGTGGTGCCACCGTTGCTTACGACAGCGTGAAGCATCCGGAAGCCAGCGCACACGACTGCGTGGTGGAGCTTTGGATCCGACGCCGCTGAAGACGTCCGTTCTCGGGAGACCACGTACTGCCAACTCGTGATGAGCCACGCCCAGACTGTGGTGCATATTTTTTCCACTGTGAGGGGAAGCGGCGAAGTACTGAGTCGCGCGCTGAGCCAAACTGCCAGAGCCGCTGTAGCGTACTCGACGGCCTGGGCCTTTTCGTTCAGTGTGCCGTCACACTCATCGACGTCACGGATGACTTCCCACGCATGGCTGAGCTTGCCATAATCCGAGTTGAGGACAAGATGTGCGGTCCCACTGGCTTCAGACCCGAACGCCTCGATCATGTGGCGGAACGTGGCCGACGTCGCGCGCACGTGTTGTATCAGAAGTGTGTTCTGACTCGCCGTGTGGGTCGCGAGCTCGCGTAGTAGCAACTCAAAAGGTGAGACCTTGGCCAGCGGCACGTCCGAGAAGACCAGCCATGGGCTACTCGCTGTACCGGAGACGGATCTCTGAGCAGTGAGGCCCGACGACGAGGTGTGGTGAATCCAGTTGGCGTCGACGACCTTGATGAATAACAGAGACTTGGCTTTGGTGTGCGCGAGGATCAGTGAGACCAAGCCCGACGAGATCCAGTGGCGCGTGCTGACATCCCCGCCGTGGAGACAGTTGACAAGAAACGCCGTCGTCACACAAAACAAGCTCACGGGATCGGACGCGCGCAGGCCGCTCGCTCCGTACCGGCTGCTGATCGCTGCCGACGCCACAGACTCGCCCATGATCTTCAGCGCCCGCACGAGCCGAGCCAAAACGTGCGCTACCTGAGTTGTAACCAAAGGGTTGGCGGTGAGCTGGACTGCGAGCTCCACAGCCGGCGACATGGACCGGAACTGGAGGTGGTCGGTGAAAGAGGCTTCAGTTCCGTTCGGGCGATAGCGCAACACGCGCGTGTACACGTCCAGGACCGAGAGGGCACCAAACACAATGCGGTCGTCGGCATCGCCGAGAAAGTGGACGAGTGTCGAGCCCATGTCCAGTCGTCGCCAGACGCGAGCCGTGGTGTCGTGCGCGATGACAAGCGGGAACGCCGTCTTTCGGTCGATAAACTGTGGCGAAAACCACGTCTGAAGTGCTGTGAGTCGGAACTTGGGCGCCGACGACGTCGCGGCGCTCGAGGCGTTGAAACGGAGCTCAAGCGTCTGATATATCATCACGAGCGCATCAAATGCCATGGACGAGTCGCGTGCACCGACCAGAGTGGAACAAGAATGTCGCTGGGGCACGGTATTCACGAGATCCCCATCACACTGTTGGCGCCACCACAGCGCGATACCGTTGAGAGACGTCGCTGGGGACTTCCGACCTGCCGAGTCCATGCCAATGTGGACCGTGTGCTCGACGGATGTGTGTAGCGACTGAAGCAATCTCAAGACGCGAGGACACCTGGAATCTTGCTGATTGCTCGGTGTCCCAATGCCCAACAACTCGCGTAAGTATGCCTCGTTCATTCGCCAGAGCGCGGCGGAGATGAGCGGACCTGGCCTGCTCACCGATGCGTTTGTTGGTGGAGCTCCACACATTGTACAAATCGCACCAACCACAGCAAAGACGAGTCGCTGGCTCGTCGGTTCATTCAGAAGTGACGAAAGCGTCTCCGTCGCCTCCAGTTGATCGAGCGCATTCCGTAGCATGGAGACTGTGGCTTGAACCACAGCGGAAGCGGGCTCCCGTTGAGACCGTCTCAGACACTTTTCAAACACTGCGATGCTCGTCACCACTATACGCTCGATCACCGTGTGCTCTTCCATCCAGCGCAGCGTCGCGACCTTCATCTCAGCGGCCCAGGCCACACGGAGGGTCGATAGCGTGATGGTGCGACTCAGCGCAGAGTCGAAATCGTGGGCAACGTGACAAGTGAGCGTGGCCGCGGCCAGCGGGCCCACGGCCGTGGTTGTGAGATACCGCAGAGGGCGTAACACGAGTGTCTCCAAGTGGGAATGAGTCGAAACTGCCCACGAGAGCTCGGCCGCGAGCGCTGTGGGCGCGTCTTCGTCCACGGCCGAGAACGCGAGAGTCCAGAGTACACTGGGGCTGGACGGATGGAAGCAGCTCGTGCGCGGCTGAAGCGAGAGGAACGCGGCCGCCATGATGCGAGTGAGATCGGCGTCAGACGCTGTCTCCTCGTGGTGGTGTACTTGTTCAAGCACTTCGGCTGCGGTCAGGTTCGCCACTCGTTCGTCCCATTGGGACCACATGGCCAACACATAGTCAGATAGGCTCGTTTCGGAGCGTCGTGGCGCTTCGCCTTGAAAGGCTTCGCAAAGTTGGAGGACGAGCCGACCAAATAGTTCGATACTACTGTTGGTGACCGTGGCGTTGTTGTCTTCTACGTGAAGCGCTCCAAAGCGGATCTGGGTCCCGTCCGGAGATACCAAAAGGTCATCGAGACCGAACGAGCGGGTTGCCAAACCGTCGTCTTCGAGCACGGCCAACCCGAGCAGCACCTGACGGCACCAGAATACGACAAGCGACTGCCACCGCACGATCGAGCATGATACAAGGACATCGCGGAGGCTGTGTATACAGGTATCAAGTGTCACCCAGCCCTTCAGGGACTCACACACCAAAAGCTGAGCTGGATCCGGGCCGGGCAGGTGCTCCGAGCGTAGCACCGGAAGATCCGACGCCGACGGGATCACCGGCAGGAACAGCTCACGCGTCTTCCACTGCTGGACGCGACGGTAAAACGCACACTCTTTCTGGAAACGGCGCCGTTCGTCCGTCGTGGGGGAAAGCACGTCACCCACGACGAGTGTCAGCCCCCGTTTCCCATCCGTGGCACCTGCCTCGGCATCGACCGCCAGCCGGGAGCCGAGACGCTGTACCACGGCTGGAAGGCAGACTGAAACGCTGGACACGGCCCCATGGACGCTAGGAAGAGACGTCTTCAGGACCCGTCGAAACTGCTGCGTCGCCGACGCGGTCACCAAGCGATCCAGTGTGTTGGCGTTGGCAGACTCGTAGAGACGCGTTTGGCGCTGTTCGACGTGTTCAACGCGTTCTCGAAGGCGCTTGCGGAGCAGCAGCTTTGCGTATGTGAGCTCTGGCTGGTCGCGCGGACCGTCGCAACGTGGCCCTTGGATGTGTTGGCCGATTTGTTGTTTATCGCTCTCTGTTCGATTCGCGATCACATCAATACACTTGTCAAGGCGGTCGCCGACATCACAGGAACGAAGGATAAACTCGACGACGAGCCGCGGTGGGATAAACGTCAAAATATTGTGGTACTCGCTGTCAGCGTCACGAGACGTTTCCTCGGCGTCGTCACGTTTGCGCCGGGGCAACACAAACGCGGAAAAGTGCTGCGTGATGACTGTCCGTGTGATCGCGTCAAGTCCGCAGTCCGCATCCGTTCCCCCTCGTGGTTTTATCAGGTGACTCAGCACGCCAACACCGTCTATGAGCTCACAAAGGCTTTCGACGGAGAGAAATTCACATCGCCATTGGCGGATACGACGAAGCACGTCGTCCAAGGTGATGATCGTCGTGTCGTCCTGTGGAAGTGTGGACCGTAGCCGCTGGGACCACGGAGAAAAGCTAACATGGATCTGACCACGTTCTTCAAGTGTTCGCTGAAGATCGTTTGCCGGCATCGAACCGGCGTGGTCATCAAATAAGGACCGCGTGGTTTGCTCAACCGGGTCGGCCGCGCAGCACCGCGCTTCGAGGGCCGCTAACCAACACAGGTGTTCAACACTCACGAGCATCAAGTCGGCGATCTGCTCCTTTGTGGTTTGGTCGGCAGCACTCTCAAAGGCCGTGGCGATCTGCTTTTGGATCTCACGTTGAAGCGATCGACGCAGGCCGTAGAGGCGAGTCCTCAACGCCTGCATGGTCTCAATTGTCGACTGGCGGCGTATCCGGAAAGCCTCAAACTCCCACGCGAGTCGCTGGAACGTGCTGTCATTTCCACCGTGGTCCGGGTGTTGGGGTGAGAAATTCCAGAACTGGATAACGGGTCGTGGTTGCGACTTCCCGCCAGCCGTCCCTGCCGCTCCAACTATCATCGATTCTGGACTGACCCGCTGGGAGCATTTTTTCATCAAGGGTGAAGTGATAGAACAAGCAGCCGAATCGTCTTGTCGGTAATAGCATCGAAAGTCCAGGGAAATCGACTCGTTATACGCCTTCACAAACTTTTCCATCTCGAGTCGAGTCTGAAAAAGGATTCGTTTGGTCTTGATATCGTCTAGAAGCTCGCGAATACTTTTTTGAGCAAACACACCGTCGCGGCGGTACTCACACGCGACAAACAGGACCCGAAGAACAGCGTCGGGTTCCAAAAGCACGCGGTCGAATCCTGGGGTTACGAGTAAATCCGGCTGTCGCCTCACACAGTCGGTCACGTCCAATCGGAGCATGTGCGTCGAGAACGACTTTGGCACAGCGACGTCGACGACATCGCCGCTGTCCATCAAGTACAGTGCTAGTCGTACGCTCCGGTTCGGGAGACTTTCGTCCCAACGACGAAGCAATTCATCTTCGTCGGGCAGTACGACGAGTTGACTGGTGTGGGACGACTTGTGCCCTTGAAACGCCGTGTTGTATCCCTGCGAAAACAAGCCCAACTGGTGGATGCTTGCATTGGTTTGCTGGATACGCGCCGTAGGCACTCTGTGCTCACGCGACTCCCAGATCACCTGCGAAAACACCCACATAGCAATCGTACCATGGCTGTATGCCGCGAAAAGTGTTGATTTCGTCGCTGCGATGGCCGATATGGTGGCACTTTGAGCCGTGGTGGCTTGTCCCTTGGGAGACGGTAGCACACATTGGCGAATGGCTTCGTCACCGTTGCCTCTCCACTTTCGTACGCTCACGTACGATGTTCTGGTGGAGGCGACACAGACTAAGGATCTCGGGGCGGTACAAAAAAGCACAGTGACATCCGGGAGCCACGCAAATTCGTCGACGTATGACAGGATCCGGCCAGAATCGCTACTCGCGATCCATACCACGCCTCTGCCCTTGCCGGCGGTATGGAAGACCACGGTCGTCCCATCTGAGCTCATGGCAAATGCTTCAATCACGCCGCTTGAGGAAATGGCATCCGAGCCTGGTTGGCAGCTCGGGTGTGTTGAAGCCTTGACGGCCACCGAGGCGTTGCCAAGTTGAAGCCTCCGCAATGGTCGCAACGAAACGTCGGCGGCGACGCTCACGTGGAAATACAAAAGTCCGCCTCCGTGCGGGCGATTTGACTCGCTCAGCATCGTGGCGTTGACAACGAGACAGGAACCATCGGCTGTAAACGAGAGCAGCACACGTCGGCTGGATGTGGACCGAAGGAATCCGTCCACGGCCGAGTGGACTCGCCTTCGCTGGCGCTCGTCCCACTCGGGGTCTCGCAACGCGCGCGCGGCGGTGCCGATTTGGTCCTCGACGAGTGACCGGGTCTTGGCGGCTTTCAATAGCTTCGGGTTCGTATCTGAGCTCACGTAGAAAAGCGCAAGAGAGGTTGAGATCAGCTCACTCCCACCCGTCGGAGTACTCCGCCACGCTTCAACGAGTCCATCGGTCCGCAAAATGAAGACCACGTCGTTTGCAACCGCACAGACCACTGCCGCAACCGCATAAAGCTTTGCGCCGGTTGGTTGGAGGGACATCACACGGGGAAACATCTCAGCCCGGTTTAATATTTGGCCGTGGCGGACACAGTACACGATTTCTGGCCAAACGACGGTGTGGCGGTTGTGGGCGCGTAGCGTGGCCTCGAGAAGGCTGAACAGTGCTTGGACGGCTTTCACATCGCGGACTTCAGTTGGCGCTGCCGAGACTGTGATCAGTGACGCGGACGATCGCTTGATCAGGTCGTCTGCTGGGACACTATGGAAAACGCCGTTTTCCTCCGTTTTATCGGTCATAATCAGAGCCCGGAAATGCTGGCGTAGTACCGTCAAGGCTAGGAGCTGCTCGGCTGTCTCGTTGTCCGCCTCCGCGCTGCTTGTGGTCGATAGCGGACACTGCAGCCACTCGAGAAAGTCTTCCCAGCTTGCCGACCCTTTCGGCTGTGGATGACTTTCGATCAATGGATGATACATGGCCATCCATGGGACGCGCCGACAAACAGCATGAAGATGCCGCCACGCAACTCGGTCCGCCTCTGCGCCGCCAAATTCGATCAGCAGACCATCCCACACGGCCCGAAGCTTGCGAACAGTGACGCAGTCCCTTGCAAGACGGACACCCTCGGAAACATCACCAGCGGAGCCGTTCATTCCAGGAAAGCTGGACGCACAGAGTACGAGCTGCTCACCATGAATGCCACCGCTCACAATCGTTGAGTGCTCCGGAGTCTCCATCGTGTGGGCAAGTGCGAATACTGGCTGACTCAACTTCTGTGTGTCGGACTTTGGTGGAGACCTTCCTGGAGACTTGGCTGATGATGGTTGCGGAGTTGATATCGCGCGCTCAATAAGTACGTCGATCACGTGACGTAGAATGAATTCCTATACGATAAGGACACTCAATCCAAACCAAATGGACCTCGTGGAAGTATGAGTACAGTGTACGCACCTCCATACTTGAGGTCGTCAAGTGATCGCCACTATTGACGGCGACAGGTGGCAAAATAAATACGAGATCGCGCGTATAGTGGGGAAAGGCGAGTGGGCGATGGAGCACGACCTTGGTCAAATTCGGAAACGTACCCGTGTCCACGTCGACAATGAGGCGTTCCTCTGTGAGGTCACGATGCTCGGTGCCGATGCGCACCAATGCGCCTCGTTCCAAGTACGAGTTCGATGACCGAAGCACGATCGAACGACTTCCGGCATCGCAGTCCATTGCCAGCGACGATTCATGGAGCGTAGCCAGACCACGGCTCGCGTGGATCTACACAAACAGCATCCGTTTAGTTTCTTCCACTGCACTGCCTCGTCCAGTCATTAAACAAGTTCATTACTATACGGTTGAGGAGGGAGTGCTCGGCTGTCTCCGTTGGACTGACTTGGCTGGTTTCGCGGAGCTCGTGTTTGGACGTTGACTGTTTCGTCCTTCACGCGACGAATGAGCTCTACTCAGCTGTTGGCGCGATGTACTAACCTTTTCTTGAGTTTCTGTTGAGTGGTTCCGTGGAGAAAACTCTGCGAGAATCTCGGCCTCAATAGACGGAGCTCGGTCCAGAGAACGCGCCGTCCGCACCACCAACTCACGCCGAGAACTTGCGGTCGCGGATTTACTCTGTTGGCCGGGCACTCGAGCTTTGGACTGGCTTGTGGTTCGAGCCCGCGACGACGGTGTCAACGGAGCTTCACTTCGAGACCTGCGTGACTGGGTTTTCGCGACGATTTCGAGTTGTTTCTCGAGATGAGCACTCTTTTGAAGGGCTTCCTCTCGTGCCAGCTCAGCAGCAAGGGCTTTGCGTTTGTAGTAGTCCACAGCTGGATCACTGGACGAAGATACGCCTCCAGGAGTTGTTTTCGGAGGTGACGACGGGTGTGGGAAGTCGTCTTCCACGCCGCGAGTCGAGAGCTTCTCCAGTATTCTCAGTACTTGGCAGCCGACGTTGATTTCGAGTTTCCGCGCCTTGATATCACCGTGGGTAACGCTATCTGGTAACAACAGCGTCCCGTGGTCCGTCTCTCGAAAGCCGATCGACAGAAAGAGCTGTACGCCGCCACTCACTTTGGCTGCCACCGAAGAAAACGTGCTGGTCGTCGTTTTGAGTTGTCGATATCGGTCTTCGTCTTCTGGGTGCGTCAAGATATTGTCCAAGCACATCGTGGCTAGTTCGGTCAGCTTGATCCAGTCTTGAAAAGGCCGCAGCTCCCCCAGCCCACGAGCTACGGCGCCGACGTCGCTGATTGACGGGAAAAGCATCAGTCGAGCGTGGCCGCCCAGCATCGCCACGATCAGTTGCAAGCGAGACAATGTCGCAGCGTCGAGAGGGATGGCGACGTCCCCCGTGGGTTTGGATGTCTGGAAGCGAACTTGCGGATGCGGCTCCAACACAAAGGCATTCTCAACAGATGCATCTCGTGGGTTGGGATTTGATCGTGGAGCTGCCGTACGATAGCCAGCCACGTCGAGTAGCGCCTTGATTGCTTGTGTTCGCTTGGCCTGGACAACGATCGGGGCTCCTACAGGAATAGTCCGTACGTCCGCATTGTTTGGTTGGTCGATGATGCGTACGAGGAATCCCATGACGGAATCCACGACACTGGTTGCCTCTGCAAGCCCAACGGCGACACGAAGGCGCCCAACGAGCGTCGAGACCTGCTCGCTCAGTGACATCCGCTGAAACGGCACAAAATCTGAGACACTCAAGGGATCAAACGAGTGATCCAAGCCGGGCCCAAGAGCTCCCACAAAGTCCGCAAAGTCCACACGACTGTCCTTGTCAAGATCGAAAGCCTCAAATGTAGCCCATCGTGGAATGATCCGTCTGTCACGGTGGAGATCTTCTGTCAGCAAATAGCCCCGTTTCTTTGTGTCCAGTGATTCAAACAGCGACTTCATCATGGCGATCTGGGCTTTCTGGGTCGCGGTCTTGTTGAACGTGTCCAGCGCATTCCTTCCGTATGGATACATCTTGCTAGGCGTCTTGGTGTGCTCACCCAACCGAGAGCCGCGCCAATCCTGACTCGAACGTGTGGGTGCCGACGTCGAGGACCCCAGCATTTGTACCAGATACTCCATGTCGTCCTGCAGCAAGGCCTCTATTTCCTGTTTGCGCCGCCAAAGAAACCATTCCATTTGTTGCGACACGCTCGAGAAGGCAAAGTTGGATAAACTCGCATCCACGGCGGCGGGCTTGGCCGTGTCGACGTTCCCAAGTCCTGTACCACGCAGTACGTACACGTTTCCCTGGGATGATGGGATCAGGTCGTATCCGATTGACGCCATGAGGTCTCCACAGAACGGCAAGTAGCCGATTTGCCGCTGGAACGTCTTGTTCGACTCGCGGATCCGCCAGCACCTGGAATCCTTGGGGTTCTTGAGCACGGTTTCAATGTACACAACGAGGTGCTTCAAGATCTCTTCACACTCTTCGAGAGACAGTGGCGTGTCGAGCTCTCGCTGCTTGGCGATGCGCTGCAAGATGGAGATGACACTCTCGACCCCATCCATCACCGCGAGTTCGGCGTCCAGCTCGGAGCACTTCTCTCGAAGCGTGTCGAGCGTGGTCTTGGGGAGACAACCGGACCGCTTGCCATCCACCGTGCGGGAGCCTCGTAGTTCAAAGTGCGATTTCCCGTATTCCACGAAACCAACGGCTTCGATGAGGCTCGTGGCGCCGTCAAAGCGCCCGAGTTTCTGGTGGAACGCCGCACTATCCGACCGGACTCGCCAATAGTCTGGGTTGTTCGGGAACCGCAACACTTTGAGGCACATGTTCCGCACCAAAGTGATGATTCGACGAACTTCGGAGCTTTCAGTTCGCAGTCGCAATTTTTCAATGGCGTTCGTGACGGTCGGTGCGGAGGTGAGCTCGTCGATGACATGGCCACAACTCGAAAAGATTTCGACCAGCGAAACCGTCGCCGTCCGCTTTCGGAGCGCGAGGATAGATGGTTCCAGCACCGAAGGATCCCCCACAACTTTCGACGCGAACGCATTCAAGTGGGAGGTGGAGATAGCAATATCACTGCTAGCTTCGTCGGCGTTTTGTAAGGATTCAAATGCCTCTCGGAACCTCATGATCAGATCGACTTGCGACGGTGTCCTGCCGATGCAGAGCCGGCGAACGAGATCGCCGTGTCGTTGGCAGCACGGATCACCGTTGGAAAAGAGACACGAGGCAACGAACGCCACGGGGCGAAGCTCGAGCTGCTCGACCCATACAGGAGCCCGGTTGGCATCGGCAGACCCGTAGAGCTGGTAATAACAACACATAAACTCGGGCAGCAGCAACGCGTGGTGGGGTAGAAGCTGCATCTGCTTGAGGTACACGTCCAACGGTTTGTTTGAAACAGCGCTTCGTGTCACTTGGTCAAAAATGGACGCGATTTCACTCACTCGTACTTGAGCGGGATACATGCGCGGGATCGCGCTGTCGTGGAAAAAGCGCTGGAGAGTCTCGAATGTGCGGAACCCGAGTTTCTGCTGCCACATTTCGAGCTGTTTCTTGCTCTCGTGGTGGGACGCGAACCGAGCCTCGAGGGCATGGGCCATGTTCTGCCGGATCTTGAGCTTGCTGAGATTGTTCTTTGCCATGGCGAATGCTATCATGAGCGTTTTGAAAGGGAACTTGGAGTGGGTACGCAGCGAATCCTGAGTGCTGAACCATTCGTTGAGTTGCCGGCGGACGGTCGTATCGTCCGCTCGCGCGGCCGAGGACGAGGAGCACAAGTCCTCTACAATGTCAATGATTTTGGATTTCGGTATCCGACCGCTCTGATCCGGATCGTGCTGCTCAAAGCGATCCTGATAACGCTGGAGACACTTGTTGTCGAACAGAGTACGCAGCGCCTGACCAATAAAAGCAAGGTGTTAGGGTGTCAGGCCACGCTATGCGCTTTGAAAGAACTAATAAGGCGTAAAATGACCTTGTCAATCGGATCCCATGATCTTTTGGATGATCTTTTTGCCTTTCGAGTAGAAGCATCCGACCGATCACTGGTGTCCGACTCGGCTCTACTGCTGCTACTGCTGGCGTCGCCATCCACCGTTCGGACGCGAGGCTTCTTTCTCAGCTCGCCCTCCTCGTACAGCTTCAGAAACAAGCGTATTCAAATAAGTCCTAGCTCGTAGAACCTGGGTTAATCTCAGACTCACCGTCATTGCTAGTTGTTCGAGCAAGAAAAGGACGTCCGAGTCTGACAGGTCTCGTGAATCGTCTCGCCCAGCTCCTGGTCTAGGCTCGACCACAGGATCGGATCGTGGTTTGATTGCCTCCTCAGGAACGTCTTCCTCCATTTCACCATTACGGTATCGAATCTGGCACCAAGAACAAACCTCATTAGTGACTCGGGCTCACGGAAAAAGCGTACACGACCTACCGAATATTTTCCCCCGTCGCTTGTAGCGAGAATGGTCGCTTCCTCCCACCGATCTGTCACTACTGGCTTGCTCATTCGATTCGATCGCTTCCAACATGCTAACACGGCCTGCTCGCGTTGGAATCGATGGTTGCCTTTCTTGGCACTTTGGTCGTCATCGTTTGAACTCTCGGCATCGGAACAGACCAACAGCGCGTCCAATGCAATGCGTCGCGAGACGTCGCCGTTTTTGTACTGGATATCGCACGTGCCGTCCGAGTGGGTCTTCTTGACGCGTCCGATCCGTCGGGCCTTACTGTCAAGTGCTTTCCGCAATGTCACTCGTGATCCTTTCACGATTTTTGTGTGTTTTTTCTTTGCTCCTGACGTTGACTTGCTATCGGAATCGGATGATCCACTCCCGCTTCGACTTCGACTCCGGCGTCTCCGTCGCTTGCCAGTGTCGGCATCGGAGTCCGATTCAGCAGGCCGCTCTTTGCGATGCCGCCGGTCTTCTCTCTTGTGGTTTACCCCACGTATCAGCTTGACTGACACGCATTTCTCACTGTCGCCGTTGTCGTACTCGATGTCGAAGGTATTGTCGCTGTGGGCACGAGCGATGATCCCTCTACGATATCGTCCGTTTCCCATATAGTCAGCTTCCACAGCGTCGCCCTTTTCATATTCTGACGACTTTTTCGAAGGGCTCCGCTTCGTGTCGTCTAAATCTCTCGGCGTATTCTCAGGTGAGCCGACGGCTCGTACGTTTTCAGGCTTTACTCGTTCCTCCATATCGCCATCCTCGTAGCGAATGTCAAATGTGCCGTCGGTTCGAACCTTTTTCACGACGCCGTTGTACCACTTGGACCCGTTCTTGTAGCGTGCAGTCACTTCGTCACCGGTTCGCAGTTCCATTTTCTTGGTTTTGCTTTCTACGCTTTCGATGTGGTCTGGTGCAACAGAGTTTTCGACGTCCCCATCGTCGTACTTGATATCGTACGTGCCATCCGTCCGAGCCTTCGTTACTGTCCCCGTAAACCATTTCGTGCCTTTCTTGTACCTGGCTTTCACTTTGTCGCCAACGTCAAACCCTTTATTCGTCTTCTCTCGTTTTCTATCGTCCTCTTCCTCTTCGGCTTGTTCTACTAGCTCGATCATATCGGCCTCCACTCGCGTGGCCGTCTCTCCGTCGTTAAATTCAATGTCGAAAGTCCCGTCCGTTCGCACTCTTGATATTCGCCCTCTCGTCTTTTTTGAACTTCGCTTGTGCTTGGACATAACGATTGCTCCTTCGCCAAGCTTTGGCGGTCGGATACTCTGTTTTGTTTCCTTCTTCTTGGAATCGGCGACAATGAGATTTCGAGGCACTCGTGTCTCGACATCGCCATCATCATAGCGAATGTCGTACGTGTCATCCGAATGACGGCGAGTGATTTTCCCGCTGAATAGCTTCTTCCCTTTCTTGAAATAGGCCTGAACACTATCACCGACGGCCAACGTCTCGTCCTCATCCGATTGGTTTCCTCGTCGCTTCTCGCTGTCACTACCATCGTCCAGTTGAACTTTGTCTATCGGTACTCGGTCTTCGTCAGTACCGTCTTGATATCGAATGTCACAAGTCCCATTTGCCCGGACACGTGTAATCTTGCCGCGATAGAGCTTCTTCCCTGTCTTGTGTTTCGCGACCACGGAATCGCCGACTCGGAACTCGCGCTTTCGAGTTGTTTCGCTTGGCGCATCCGACGATTCGATCATGTCGCGACCGACGTGGCTTTCCGTATCGCCGTCCTCGTACTTGAGATCATATGTTCCGTCCGTGCGAACACGAGTTACAACCGCCGCGTAAAGCTTTTTACCACCTTTGTAGCGAGCTTTCACGTGGTCCCCCACTTGAAGCTCCTTTGGCTTCTTTCCGGGCGACGAGTGTCCGCTGACGCGCTCGATTCTACCCGAGTCGACATGACTTTCTTTTTCGCCATCGTCGTAATCAACATCGTACGTTCCGTCTGTGCGAACGCGACTGACACGACCCGGATACCACTTCGTGGAGTTCTTATACTGGGCTTTGATAGCGTCCCCGACTTTAAAAACGCGCGACTCGTCTCGATCTTTTGTATCGGCGGCGCCGTCGGATTCAATGAACTCGAGCTCTACAGCGGTTTCCACATCGCCGTCTTCGTATTTGATATCGTACGTGCCGTCAGCCCTCACTCGCTTGACGACTCCACGGTACAGCTTGGCGCCTCTTTTGTATCGCGCCATCACGGCATCATCTACTTCAAACCCTCGTTTTTTCTTCGGAGAGCTCACCTTTTCCGGCACTTCAATGTCGGAAGCTTGCACTCGTGTCTCCACGTCTCCATCTTCGTATTCAACGTCGAAAGTGCCATCCGTGCGAACTCGAGTGATCTTACCAGCGTAGTATTTACTGCCCTTTTTGTATCGCGCCTTTACAGCATCGCCCACTTGGAGTTGATCTCGGCGTTGCGGACTCGATGTCGCTGTTTTGGTATCGCTTTCGATCAACTCCCGCTGGACTCGCGCTTCGGTATCCCCATCGTCGTATCGGATATCGTACGATCCGTCCGAGTGAACTTTCGTGATCTTGCCGGGAAAGAGCTTCGTGCCCTTTTTGTATCGCGCTTTGACCCGATCGCCAACCTCGAGCTCACTCTCAGTCGAGCGCGCACTCGCCGGCTCCACCAGTTCAATGTGTCGTGGTTCGACCCCCGTTTCCACGTCACCATCGTCGTATTTGACGTCGTACGTTCCGTCGGAGCGTACTTTCTGGATCTTTCCCGAAAACAACTTGGCGCCTCCTTTATACCGGGCCTTGACAGAGTCACCGACGGAAAACGATCCCGCTGAGGTCTTCTTTGGGCTCGATGGCTTGGTCGAAGGTGAATCCTCGGCAGGCTCCTCGATCAGATCAGCCTCCACACGCGTCTCGACGTCGCCGTCTTCGTACTTGATGTCGTACGTGCCATCGCTATGGACGCGCTTGATCGTCCCCGGGTACAGTTTCTTGCCGCCTTTGTACTTGGCGCGAACTTCATCGCACACACGAAAGCTTTTCCGTTGGGTCTTCTTGGAGTGAGTATCACGGTCCTCAGCATCGGACGTCCCGCTTTCGGGAAACTCAATGTACTTGGCCTCGACGCGGCTCTCCGTGTCACCGTCCTCGTACTTGAGATCGTACGTCCCGTCCGAGTGGACGCGCGTGATCACGCCGGCGTAGAGCTTCGCGCCTTTCTTGTACCTGGCTTTGACTTTGTCCCCAATCTGAGGCCGCGACGACTTTTTCTTGGGCGATACGGCGTCGCGTGGCGTATCCGTCTCGTCGCCGGCCCTGTCCGCTTGGATATACGACGCATCGACGCGGGTCTCGACGTCGCCGTCGTCGTACCGGATGTCGTACGATCCATCACTATGCGCCTTGGTGATCTTGCCCGCAAACCACTTGGTGCCTTTCTTGTACCTCGCCTGGACGCTCTCGCCCACGGCAAACTTCGGAGCCTTGGTGGCCTTGCCGGGCGACAGCGCCGCGAGCGTCTTGGTCGGCGACGCCGCCTTGGCGGCCACGCGTTCGATGTACGACTCGTCCACTTTGGTCTCGACGTCGCCGTCGTCGTACTCGACGTCGTACGTGCCGTCGCTGCGCACGCGCGCGACCGTGCCGTCAAACCACTTGGTGCCTTTCTTGTACCGTGCTTGGACGCGGTCGCCCACCTCGAGCCGACCGCCGCGCTTGGCCGGCGACCCACTCGCCCCACTGGCTCCGCCCATGGACGGCGGCAGCGCCAGCGGCTTGTCACTCGCGGCCAGACGGATCGGACTGCCCGCGGCCGTGGCCGCGTGGCCGTCGGCTTTCTCCTCGCGGACGTCGTCCAGCGGCACGTTCTTGCGCAGCGTGCCGTCGCGCGCCAGTTTGATCACGCAGGTCTGGGCGGCCTCGCGGACCATCACGAGCGTGCCCACGTCACTCGTGCCCACGATGCGCACGGTCATGCCGGCCGCGAGCCGACCCATGGTGGCCCCCGAATACGTTAGTGGGAGACCTTTCAGGGGGACACGGAAGGTGAGACCGTGGCCCCTGGACCATCATTCTTATGGTGGGGTGTTGAAGTGTGGTGGGGATATCTCATCATGTTATAGTACAAAATACGTGCGGATCTTTTTGGCGTACCCGTGGATCGAGAGCAGCGTGTGGTACTCGACTTTGAAGCCGTGGGCCGGCGTGTCTTTGTTCATGCGCGCCCACGTGGCCTCGCTGATGTGGATCCGCCCGGGCACGCCGCTGCTCTCGAGCGAGTGCGCGATCGTCACGGTCTCGCCAAACAAGTGGTACCGTGGGTCTTTGCTGCCCACGACGCCCGCGAGCACCGGCCCCGAGTGGACGCCGATGCGGATGTTGAGGTCGGGCACGCCGCAGTTGCGCCGCAGGTTGGGCAGCACGGCAAACATTTCGGTCGCGGCCGTGACGACCGCGAGCGCGTTGTTGGTGCTCACGATCGGGCAGCCGCCGACCACAAAGTACGCGTCGCCGATGATCTCGACCTTGTACAGGTTCTCCTTCTCGGCGATCGTGTCGAAGCGCGTGTACATGTCGTTGAGAAACTGCACGAGCTCCATGGCCGAGACCTTGGACGAGTAGGCCGTAAAGTTGACCATGTCGGTGAACAGCACCGTCACGTTGTCGAAAAAGTCGGCGATCGTGGTCTCGGGGTCGTCTTTGAGCTTGTGGACAATAGTCTCGGGCAGCAGGTTCAGAAGCAGCTTGGTGATGCGCGCCTCTTCTTCCACGAGTTTTTGCTTTTGCGAGTTGAGCGTGATGTCCCGGTAGTGGTTGATGCGCTGCTTGAATTCCGAGTTGAACACGACCCAGGCCTGGCCGGCGAAGAAAATGAAAATGTAGAGCGCGTTCCGTCCGACACGCAGTTGGTCCGTGTCCGAGTTCCACTTGAACGCCGGCGCGACCACGAGGTTGGTCAGCAGGTAGATCGCGAGGATCGTGAAGCCACTGACGACGCGTAGCAGGAACGAGACGTTGGCAAAGTAGCACTGGTAGAGCGCGATCACGGACATGTAGGCGTGGCCGAGCGAGTTGGCCGCGACGCTCTCGGTGTTGAGCGTCATGGCGATGACCAGCACGATGAACACGGAAGTGGACTGTTCCCAGTCGAGAAAGTGGGGCGAGAACGTGTACAGCAAGTACGAGATGCCGAGCGGGTACATGATGCAAAAATTGAGCACGAAAATGAGATGGCTCTCGGCGAACGAGCGGTCGGACGCGAGCCGGATGGTCATGTACATGGTCATAAAGGGCTTGAGGATCAAAAACACGAGCACCGAGAGCCGGAAAAACCGCAGCCACCGGCCGCGGTTCTCGAGCCGGTAGCTCGCCTCGAACTCGTACGCCTCCTGCGAGAGCCGCTCGCTCGCGCGCGCGCGCCCGTGGACGCGGAAAAGCACCTCGAACCGCGTGAGCCCCTTGGGTAGTTTCATGATCTCGGTGCTGCTCGAGCCGCCGTCCGGGCCCGCGTCGTGGCGGAACTCTTCGGCTTCCTCGACAATGTCAAAAATGTTTTCGCGGATGATCGAGCGCTTGTGGGTCGCGAGCTGCGCAAAGCTGCTGCGCCGAATGTTGGAGATGGTGCGGCGTCGCTCCTCGGGCTTGAGCACGCTGGGCACGGCCGGCGCCTGCGTGGCCGCGGCGGTCGCGGCGATCGTGGCCGTGACCATGTCGGTGGCCTTTTGGATGGTCAGGTGGCGCGACATGTTGAGCGAGCCGTCCGGGTTGATCACGGATTGGGACGCCGACGCCGCCGGCGCCGCGAGCGCCAACAAGTTGGCCAGCGAGTTTTGCTTCTTGAGCGACACCGAGCCCGTGTCGCGCGCCCCGCTGTTCTGGCGCCGCGTCTGGCGGATCATGGTCATGCGCGGCGGCGGGCTGCTCGAGAGCCGGGCCGTCGAGGCCGACGAGGCCGGGGCCGACGGCTCGGCGTCGTACTCGCTCGTCTCAGACACACGTGCCGGCGCGGCCCGGGCCGAGGGCGCGGCAGCGTTCGTGGTCGTGGGCGCCGCGGGGACCGCCGAGGCCACGACCACGGGCGGCGGCGGCACGATAAAATTGCCGCGGCCGCGCAAAAAGTACGTGTCCATCTCGCCGCGGCCCTTGACAAACACTTTGCCGCGCAGCGCCGTGAAGTAGCTGTCCTTGATGATCTCGTACGTGGCGGCCGTGATCTGGATCTGGCCCGGCAGGTTCGTGGTCTCCATCCGCGAGGCCACGTTGACCGTGTCGCCAAAGAGCTTGAACCGTGGGTTGCGGATGCCCACGACGCCGGCCATGAGCCCGCCCGAGTTGATGCCGATCCGGATGGTGAGGTTCTTGACCGTGGACCCCCAGGGCTTGCGCGCGATTTTTTCGTTCATCTCGGGCATACATCGGATCATGTCGAGCGCGAGGTTCGCGACCAGCTCGGCGTGGTTCGCGATCGGGTCCGGGCAGCCGCCCACGACCATGTACACGGCGCCGATGGTCTCGACCTTGTGGACGCTGTGGACGTCCACGAGCTTGTCAAACTTGTAAAACAAAATGTTGAGCATCTCGACGACGTGCTGGGGCTTGAGCTTGGACGAGTAGTAGTCAAAGTCGCACACTTCGGCAAACAGCACGGTCGCGTGGGCGTACTCGTCGGCGATGAGCTCGCGCCCGCTCTGGAGCTGCACGACGATCGACTCGGGGAGCATGCTGTTGAGCAGCGCCTTGGACCGGCCTTCCTCCATGCGGAGCTGCTCCTGCTGGAGCAGCACCATGAGCTCGCTCATGTAGCTCACGCGGATCGCGTACTCGCGCGACTGGCTCGGCAGCAGGATGAGCAGGCAGAACAGACACGCGTAGAGCGTCTCGCTCGAGACGCGGTTGCGGCTCGTGCTGTCGTTGTTGCCCTCGGGGATGTACGCGAGCATGACGACGACGTAGACCGCGAGGTACAGGAGGCAAAAGACCGTACACTGGAAAAACCGGATGGGCGTGCAGCTGTAGATGTACATGATCACGAGGCAGACCCAGGAGACGCCGTAGTCGTTGGTGAGTTTGTTGTACGCGAGCGGGTAGGCCGCGACGGTCGCGATACAGATCCACGTGAGCCAAAAGTCCTCGGTGTACGAGTGCTTGCGCGCGCGAAAGTAGGTGAGAAAGAGCAGCGGCAGCACGACCGCGATCTTGAGCCCGACCACGAGCGTGAACTTGGGGAGCTGCGTGCTGCCGACATAGGGCGTGGACGCCGCCGGTTTGATCGAGCTGCTAAAGTCGAGGTTCTTCCAGAGCACCATGTAGTCGTACGCAAACGTGAGCACCATGAACACGATGAGCGTCGTGAGGCCGCGGAGGTAGAGCCGGCGCTGGGAGTTGGCGTAGTACTTGGTGAACGACTCCTCCATCTTGACAATGACCGCCGAGGACGTAATGTTGATAAAGTAGAGCTTGACAAAGTGGATCGCGACCTCGTCCATGATCGTGAGAAAAATATTAAACTCGCTCAGCGCCTTGGACCGCGACACGGACGAGTCGCGCGGCATGTCGAGCGACGTGCGCTTGGTCAGCAGCGTCGACGTACTGCCGGGCCCGGCGCCCAGCGGCTCGGGCGCGACGCGCGAGTTGAGCTGCCGCACGCTGCCCATGGTCACGGCCGTCACGGCGATCGCGGCCTCGGTGATGGCCTCGTTGGTGTTGCGGATCGTGTTTTTGCGGCGCCCGACGCCGTTGGCGATTTGCATCGACACGCTCGACGAGCGCCGCAGTTGAATGGCCGAGGCCTTGCGCGGCGACTCGCTCGGCGCACGGCCCACCGACGCGCGCTGCGCGGGCCGCTCGGCCACGGCCGCGAGCTTCTCGGCCGCGTGCACGCGTTGCGTCATGAAGGAATCGACCGCGAGCTCCAAACACTCGACTCGGGCGCGGGCGTCGACGGCCCAGCACACAAACAGCCCATGAACGAACGGCCGTCCAGCCCCTCGCTCGCTCGCTGCGCTTGGAGGGGTGGCGCTAATTGCGGACCTCACGACGAAACGGCGGGGGGCGGCCGATTGAATCTAAATACACTGCAACAGAAAAAAACTGAGACTGTAGCCATTTAGTATCGGAGACGACCATCACTCTTCATCGTATGTATCGTTTCTACTAAGGGGGAGAGCTACGCGGCACGTGACCACAAGCCAAATCCAACACCTACCGCCATGGCGCCGCCCCGCCGCAAGGACCGCCACGGTGCCAGTGGCAGTGCCACGCCCCGCACGCACGTGGTCGTGGACGCCGGCGAGCGCGCGCTCTGGGTGCCGTCGCTCGAGACCGCCGTGTCGCTGCTCCTCGTGCCCCGCGTGGCGTCGGCGCTGCTGAGCCCGATCGCCGACTGCGACGAGACGTTCAACTACTGGGAGCCGCTCCACTTTCTGCTCCACGGCTTTGGGTTCCAGACGTGGGAGTACAGCCCGGCGTACGCGCTGCGCTCGTACCTGTACCTCGCGGCCCACGCGGCCGTGGCCAAGGCCACGGAGCTCGGCGTCGCGCTCGGCGTCCATGCCTCGTCGCCCGGCGCCGCCAAGCTGCTCGTGTTCTACGGCGTGCGCGGCGCGCTCGGGCTCGCGTCGGCCTACGCCGAGGCCCATTTCTACCGGTCGTGTGTCCCCCATTTCGGGCGCCGCACGGCGCGGTACCTGCTCGTGCTGCTGGTCGCGAACGCCGGGCTCTTCCACGCCAGCACGGCGCTGCTGCCCAGCAGCTTCGTCATGGCGCTGCTGCTGCTGCTGCTCAGCGCGTGGATGGACGGGCACCACTTTGTCGGCATCTTTTGGGGCGTCGTCGCCGTGCTCTGCGGCTGGCCCTACGTCGGCGTGCTCTGCGTGCCCTTCATGCTCGACACGCTCCGCGCGCGTGGCGTGGTCCCGAGCCTGCTCGTCGGCGCGGCCATGGGCGCCGCCGTGCTCGCGGCCGAGCTCGGCGTCAACTTTTACTTTTACCGCCGGCTCGTGCTGCCGGCGTGGAACATTGTGCAGTACAACGTGCTCAGCGCCGAGACCGACTCGACGCTCTACGGCACCGAGCCGCTGAGCTACTACCTGCTCAACCTCGCGCTCAACTTCAACGTCGCGGCCCCGCTGGCCGCGCTCGCGCCCGCGGCGCTGCTGCTGCTGCCGGCCTCGAGCGGCGCGACCTCGACCGCGCAACGCGCGGCGTTCCTCTCGCCGCTGTTTCTCTGGCTCGCGATCATGTTCTCGCAGGCCCACAAGGAAGAGCGGTTCCTCTCGCCCGTGTACCCGCTGCTGTGTCTCGGCGCGGCCGTCACGCTCAGCGCGGCCGTCGCGCGCCTCCAGCGGCTGCTCCAGCCCATCCACGCCCAGGTCGCTGCGCTGTTTGTGTCGCTACTCGTGTACGGCGTGTTGGGCGTCTACACCACGGTCTCAGTCGCCCGCGTGGCCAGCAACGTCGTCAACTTTGCCGCGCCCTTCCGCATGTACCACCACCTGAGCGAGCACGTGTTGCCTGGCGCCTCGACGCTACGCGCCTCGCGCAAGCCCGTCAACTTGTGCGTGGGCAAGGAATGGTACCGCTTCCCGTCGAGCTTTTTCCTGCCGTCCAACGCCACGCAGGTGCAGTTTATCAAGTCGGACTTTCGCGGCCTGCTGCCCAAGCCCTTTGAGCAGCACGCCCACGCGACGTCGATCGTGCCAACGCACATGAACAACCGCAACGAAGAAGAGCCGTCGCGGTACGTGGCGCTGGACGCGTGCGACTTTGTCGTGGACCTCAACCTGCCGGACCAGCGCGAGACCAAGTTTTGGGAAAAGCCCGACGAATGGGAGCTGCTCTTCAGCGCGCCGTTCCTCCACGCCGAGGCCTCCAAGTCGCCCTACCGGTCGTTCTATGTGCCGTTTCTCACGCCGCGCCACGTCGCGTTCGCGCAGTACGCCGTCTACAAGCACAAGCGCGTGGCGGCGGCCGCTGCGTCGCCCTGAGAGCGGCTCCTGTGCTCGATAGAGCTTCCCCCATCACCGATACTCGTAGAAAATCAAAAAAAAAAAAAAAAAAAA
>JAADVT010000278.1:0-34538 GCA_023335895.1 Pythium rishiriense
AGCCGGTTGTTGACGATCTTGGTGTGGACGTTGCGTTTGTTGTGGCGCGTTTGCTACGAGCCGGATCGAGATAAGCTGTTGATGTTGCGTGGCCAGGTCGAGTTTGAGCTTATGAAGACGCGTCGAGCTCCTCCGCCGGTCACGTTGACGCAAGTTGTCCCGTTTGGTGGGCCAACATAGTCCTAGTGAGCTGAAGGGACGGAGACTACTGGTACTTGATCTATCAGGTCTGGTTAAAGTATCCCAGCCAAATGAATGAGCGAACTCCATGAATTCGAAAATCTGCTAATGCTTATCAGCATCGTCCCAGGAGTTTCGAAGCTGGGTGCTCGTTTGCATAGAGCCCTATTATTGGAAACAAGCGGTGTACATGCCATGGCTCAAGCTGACCTCGATGACACAGAGGTTCCCCTCGTGGTGGAGCTCACAGTCTGAGAAAGAAGCACTGGAAGAGTTGATCGCCCATGACGGCGGTGGTGATCGACCACGCGGATATCCCGCTCGAGGGGGCGTCGAGCACGGCGATCGTGACGCCCATCCCACCAAATGCGGCAGCCGGCGTTGTCAAGAAGCGCGACCCAAAGGCGAACGCGAACCGGCCCGACATGTCCAACTTCACGCAGCAGAACCTACGCATGTGGGAGCCTATGCTCACGCTCAACTGGTCCATCATCATCTGTGTGCTGGTGGTCGCAAGCTGTGCCGTGTTGGGCATCTCGATCCTGCTCGAGTCGCAGTCGCTCAACCACTACCGCGTGATCTACGACGCTGGGTCGGACAAGAATGCATCGGACCACCGCGGCGCCGTCGACGTGCAGGAAGATGGTGTCGTCAAAGACCTCGAGAATTGCCGACTCAACACGCCTGACATGGCCGACTCGTTCCATGCCAAACACACGTGTTACGTGAATATCACGCTGCGCGAGCCGCTGCGTGGTCGTGCGCGCGTGTTCTATGAGGTCCACGGGTACCACCAGCACCACCGCCGCTTCGTCTCGTCCATGGATCGTACCCAATTTACCGATGAGTGGGACCCGAGCATTGTACTGACGACATGTGCGCCGATGGAGACATCCGAAACCGAGTTATGCGAGGTCGGCGACTGCCCGCCCCAGACGCGCAAGACGCGCGAGCTGTTCCCGTGTGGTATTGTCGCGAACACCATGTTTAACGACATTTTCTGGCTCCACGAAGGCATTCTGCCCAACGGCGAGCGGCTCGGCCACCAAGACTTCTCGGCCAGGGGCGCGGCGCGCACCTACTCGACGCCCTACAAGAACCCGACGTGGAACATGTCGTTGGACGACTACTTGCCAGTGTGGCACAACCCCAAGTTCAGCCGCATCATCCCGCCCGTGGATGGCGATCGACGGCCCTTCCTCACAAGCGACTACACCAACAGCACGGCGTGGGTCCACGATCCGCTCGACCCTGAGTACGGTGTCGGCGTGGGGTTGGAGAACGAGCACTGGCGCGTCTGGGTTGAAACCGCGGCCATGCAGCCGTTCCGCAAGGCCTATGGCTTCATCCTGCGTGACGAGCTCCCGGCCAATACGACACTGGTGTTCGCCGTGCAGTCCAATTTCTACGTGCGCTCGTTTGCCGGCACTAAGGCCATCGTGATCAGCGAGCTCACGTGGTTTGGAAGCGAGAACGTCGTGCTCGGCGGCTTTTTCCTCGCGGTCGGCGGCGTCTACTTGCTCTTCCTGCTGTGCTTCCTTCTTCGCCGTTGCACGAAACCGCGCCGGCTTGGCGATGCCTCGGCGCTTGCGTGGAAACATAAGCAGTCGTGAGACGTAGTACGACGGGTTTGAGAACTGATAAACTAACTATGATCCACGACATCCACATAGTCGCGCGCTCGCGCGTGTTCATCGCAATCCGATCACTGTCAACGTAGGGCTCTGTGTCTCCGCCAGACTGTCGGCACAAGCAAGGATCGATCACTCTCACCAGTCACTAATCAGGAACGCCTCACGACCCCGCCGCTCGGGGAGGGGCAGCGAGAGGATCCGCGTTTGCACTTCTATTAGTTTTTTTTTCTTTTAGTTATCGTAGGGTGGTGGCGGGGGCGACGTTCTCGTTTCCCCCCATGGGTATACACGCCCGTGGTCCATTTTACTGCGTGGCGCCTTCTTCGTCATCCAGCAGCTCGGGCTCAAAGCGGCCGCGCTTGTGCATAAAGTCGTGGAAGCCCATGGACGCGAGCAGCAGCACGACCACGGCGCCCTGTCCGTAGATCCGCGTGTGCATGATCTGCTGCGAGGCCTGGATGGCCGTGTTGGTGCGCTGGAACGCGTAGATGCCGCCGACGAGCGGCGCGCCCACGCCCACGAGCGCGCGGTACGGGTGGTCGTACACAAAGTTGGCCGCGCTCTGGTACCACTTGAGGCGCTTCTTGTCCTGGATCTTGTGCTCGACGTACTCCGGGTCGAGCGACGCCAGGTACATCTCCGGGTTGCGCGCGCCGGCGAGCAGGCGCTTGTCCGAGACGATCGTGAACGCGCCGAGCGCCGACATGACCACGAGCCCCCACTTGCCGCTCACGCCGAGCCGCGCGCGGAACGACGGCGAGTACGTGTTGGCGAGCGCGACGCCCGTGGCGGCGACCGCGCCCGTGGCGGCGCCGGCGCGGAGCCCGCTCGTGTAGGCGTGCATCGTGATGATGTCACGCACGCCGTTGGGGTCCTGCGCCTTGAGCGCCTCGACGCGCGAGGTCGCGGGCGCCGTCGTCGACGAGGAAGAGCCGCTCATGATAAGGTGGTCGTAGGAGCTCGAGAGACTTGGGAGCGGTTGTGTGGTCATGTGAGGTGAGCCCGTCGTTTGACAGGGAGCTGCTGACGTTTTTAGGGAACACTGGCGAAGCGTTTTAAACAATCGTGTTTTAAACACCGTAGACAGGACGTGACGACGACGACGTCATCACCAGGGGAACGTTATTGATGTCCTAGATTAGGACCATCAGACCTCTGAGGAGAGGAGCGCAACTCACATTTGTTTTCGGGGGAGGAGCGATGGAGCCGGCGGATGGGTTCATGACGTCGCCGGCGGCCTCGGAGCAGCGCGACCGGTCGGTGCGCCGCGCGAAGCTCGTGTTCCTCACGCTCAACGACGTGTACGAGCTGCTGCCGAACGCCGACGGCCAAGGAGGTAGCGTGCTGTACTGTCTACGAGTGACGGAGCTCCTCGCAGACTAATAACGAGCTGGGTCGCGGTAGGCGTCGCCGAGTTCAAGACGCTACTGGACAAGACGCGCGCGGCCGTGGAGCGCGAGCACCCGGATGCGACAATCGTGGTCACGCTGAACGGCGACTTCCTGTGGCGGTCCGAGCTTGATCGGCAGGACAAAGGGTGCGTTAGAAGCTGCCAGGTCGGGAGCGGGTCTGTGTTTGATCGAACTTCCATCTTCATAGACCCGCGATGATGCAAGTACTGCGCTGCCTGGGCATCGAGTTTGTCGTCATGGGCAACCACGAGTTCGACCATAGCGCGCCGTACCTGCAGCACTTGCTCCGTGCCGCGAGTTTCCAGAGCTTCGGGTCCAACATCCGTGCAGTGGCGGACGGCTCCATCATGGACGGGCTCGTGGATACAGCGATCGTACCGCTTCAAAATGGACTGAAGCTGGGCATGTTTGGCGTCTGCACGGCTGCGACCGGTGCGGATCCTTTCGCAGGCCCAACCGTGCGCTTCGAGGACGAGATTGCGCACGCGAAGCGCTGCGTGGCATCGCTCCAGGCTGCCGGCGCCGACGTTATCGTCGCACTCACGCATCTCAAAATGAAGCAGGACAAGCAGCTCGCACGGCAAGTGCCCGAGATTGCACTCATTCTGGGTGGTCATGACCACGAACCCACGACCGAGTTTGTCGGGAACTCGATGATCCACAAGTCAGGCCAGGACGCGCTCTGGCTGGGCATCATCCAGCTCACGATCACCACGGTTGAGTGCCTAGCCGACGAGCCGCAAGAGCTTTCCAGACGATCCGTGGCCGTTGAACACACATGGCAAATGCTCTACAACCGCGGCTACGCGCCCCACGCCGAGACGCGCGCCGTCGTGGACAAGTACTTGCGCGACGTTGAGGCCGACGATTTTGCAAATGGCAAGCTTGAACCCCTGGCGACTGCGCATACAGCGCTCGACGGCACGCGGTACTCGCTGCGACGGGGCGAAGGCAGCGTCGGGTACCTCGTCACCGACGCGCTGCGCGTCGTGTTGGGCGCCGACGTGGCGATCGCCAACGCTGGGTTAATCAAGGGCGACTTGTTGAACGCACCTGGTCTGGCAATCACGCCGCGCTGGCTCGAGCGGACGCTGCCTCAGCCGCGCACGACCGCGGTCGTGCAACTGCCTGCGAGTACGCTGCAACGCGCGCTGGAGCACATGTTGCGACGGTTCCCCACCATGAGCTCGTCAATGCCGCAGCTCTCGGGCGTGCGCGCCGTCTACGACGCTGCGTCCCACCGAATCACGTCGCTGCGGCTCGCCGCCGAACCAGACCTCGAACTCACCGGCGGTGGTGGCAACAGCGACCGCATGCTCCGCGTCGCGCTGCCCGTCGTGCCCAGCCTGGACGGCTGGCGCGAGTTCTTTGCCGACGCATGTGGGAGCGCACAGGCGACGGCTGGGCCCATCGTGCGCGATGTCGTGGCGCTGTATCTCACGCGACACGCACAAAGCGCTGGCGTTGCGTACACCCACGAGCAGCGGCTGAAGATCTTGGTGTGACGCAAGAATCCACTGGCGGACACGGCGCCGCGGGCCACTAGACGCAGAAAAGCTTGAATCGAATAAGAGAGCGTTCCAACGGCCTGTGTTTTTCTTTGGCCGTGCTTTCGTCAGCGTCGACGCTGACAAACCACCTGAAAGAGGCTTGCTTGTCGCACTGTCACAGATCGCCCCACAGGTGACTAGTCGGAGGACCCATAGAAGGTGCAACATCTATATGTTGAAGGGAACAGTCTATAGGCATATATAGCCAATGTACAGTCAGAATGAATAGTTTTGTTCAATCATATGGACAATAGGATATCGAACGCGCCAATCAGCGACGCTTCCAATTTTTGATAAGATCATGATGGAGAGACCATCACTCCCAATTGCCCACCCCACTCCACCACGATGCGTGTGTTGCACGCGTCGGTGGCGGCAGCAACGCCATGGGCCCGAGCGCATTTCGCAATTCGTCCCTCGCACACACGACCATGGACCGCCATACCGAGACCATGTCCTCGTCCGGCGGTGACTCGCAGCCCGCGGCCGCGGAGCCGTCGGCCCAGGAATCGCCGCCGCAGTCGCCGTCGCCCAACGGCCATCGCCGTGAGGCGCGCAGCGACACGTACTGGGGGCTCAAGAGCCCGCCGCTCACGCACGCCAAGTCGTCGATGCGCGTGCGCATGCGCAAGCAAGCGAGCGGCGACAAGCGAGCCATGCCGTCGCTCGCGCCCGACAAGATCGTGCGCAAGATCATGCACCTGGACAAGGCCCGCAGTAGGTCCCAGCCGGCGGTGGGAGTCTTGTTTTAGGGCGCGTGGGACTGATGGATGTGGTTACCGTGTAGATGCGTTCAAGACCGACCTCATGCTGTGCTTCCGCGTCGCCATGGGCGTGTTGCTCGCCGGCGTCGCGCAGACACACGCGCCGTCCGACAGCAGTCGCGAGTGGTACTTTCTGCCAAGCTCGTACTACATTGGCGGGTTGAGCTGGGCGGCAGTGATGACGATCTTTGCGGCCTCGCGCAACATTGGCGGAGCGGTCAAGCAGATCTGGCAGATCGATGTCGGCGTGGCCATCGCGCTGCTCTTCAATTTTATCGTGTTCTCAATCATCCCGATGAACCAGGACGACTTGATCCAGGCGTCAGTCAACTTTAACGGCACGCAGTACGACATCAGCATCACCGACTGGGCTAAAATCATGCCTCTCATTCTGGTGTTCACGTTCATCATGTTCGTTTCGCCGATGGACCCCAACGTCCAAAAGTTTGCGGTCAGCACCAACCTCTACTTCAGTACGTCCCTCCAATGTTAGTTGTGGGGCTGGATGTAGTTATCTGACCATCGGCGCTTTGTCTGCTCCCAGTGCTCACGGTGGTGAGTCCGATGAACCCAGTCTACCCAACGCAGCGCAAAGACCGCGGAGACGGCTACTTCGGTGTCGACAACCTCATGAAGAACTTTGCAGTGTACTGTGTCGTGGGTGTTGTCGGCACACTCATCTCGCTCGCGACCATGATCCTCCCGTATCCACTCTTTGCGATTTGGGACCTTCAGAACCACATCAAGGAAGCGCCTGATGAGATCCGCGAGATCATGAATCTCATCGTGGACGCATACTGCTTCCGTGCCCGCGATATTCGCGAAATGGATTTCTTCCGGTTGAAACTTGGACGCCTGATGGACGGCTCGCGAGCTCGATTGAAGGCGATGGAGAATCTGCTCGAGGACGCGTGGTGGGAGGAGCTTGTCGGCGTAGGTTTGTTCTTCAACTTCAACAAGACGATCGTGAAGCAGTTTGTTCAGCTGTACGGACGTCTGATCAAGGACCTCAACGCCATGCGGTTCGCCATTGAGCTCGAAACGTGTCCTTCTACGCACACCACGCTCATGAACAAGCTGCAACGCAATATTTACCTTGTCCAAGTGGAGACAAACGACCTCCTCGACGATATTTCGACTAAAGTGCTCACTGCCTCCAAGGTCATGCCTGCGACTGGCTTCAACAGCTTGGAGCAAAATCTGTCGAAGATCCTGAAGAAGTTCACGTACCTGTACGGTGAGCTGCTTGCCGACAACAGCATCCAGACCCCCGGAGAGGTGGCGAGCTCGATGCCGTTGAACCTCTTTCTCTACTCGTTCCACACGCTTGTGCAAACGCTATGCGAGTTCGAGAACACGTACAACAAGAAGAACTACTCGACCAAGCACCGTATCGGAGGGTTCTTCAAGCACGTGGTGAGATCGTTTTGGAAGCGAGATGCGTATCCGATGACGCTCGTGGTGTTTTCGCTCCGAACGACGCTCGGCGTCGCGATTGGTCTGGGCTTTTCGACTTTCGTGTTCGCGTTTAGCTCGACGGTGCCCAACGCGATTGCCATGGTTGCCCAGCATTACATGGGTGGTACCTACGGCAACACTGTGAATCGCATTAGCGGTCTTGTTGCCGGTACAGTCATGCCCTCGATCTTCAGCTTCTTTATTTGCAAGGCACCAAGCACCGTTGTGTACAACACCTTCAACAACATCGTACTCTGCCTGTGGACGATGGCGTCGATGTACGTGTACTACAGCGGCGGCTACATCAAGAGCGCCGGCATGGTGTCGGCGTATATGGCGGCGTCGGTGTTGCTGGAGCATAGCTGTCGCAACTCGTCCTTCAAAGGGGTCTCGTACTCGAGTTTGACCGAGAACTCGCTCGGCATCATGATCCTCATCGTCGTCGAACTTGTGTTTCGCCCGCGCAGTGCCCGCACGCTGTTGCGAGCCAATATCCGCACATTCCTCAATGACTACGGCGAGTGCCTCAAGAAAGTATACCGTCACCACCTCGCTGTCGAGCGCGGAGACAACGAGCAGCTCGGAGACATTCTGGATCCACAGGAAGGCAAAGAGTTGCGCAAACGGATCGACGGCACGTTCGCAAAGCACCTCGAGCAGCAGGCCAAGCTTCTCACGGATGCGTCGCTGGAGCCAGAGCTGTGGCGCCCGCTCTTTTCTCTCGACAAGTACCGAAACGTGCTTGAGGTGTGCGAGAATCTACTGGCCCATTTGCGTATCCTCGTGGACTTGATCGAGTGGCATGAGAGCCGTCGAAACTCCGAGGGTGACTTGCAACTGCGTCAGAACCTGGAGACCGGTAGCTTCAGTGTCGAGATGAAGGCTCTGTTGGAGGCGCAACGCACGTGGTACTCGTCCCAAGATGACTACGCCAGCTCTGTGAGCGAGGCGCTGGAGACGCTGGTCATGCTGTTTGACGAAAAGTTCGCGCAATCCGACGCAGAAGAAAACGCTCTCTTCATGCAGATGAAAGAGGCGTTCCGCTTGGCTGACGTCGACCGGAGTGGAGAGGTGGACCCGCAGGAGCTTGCGACATTGCTCGACAAACTGATCCCAGTCGCCGCGCGAGGCAACGTTCGCATGGACCAGTACGTCGCTGAGTTCATGCGTCTCGTGGACCGCAACCAGGACGGGAAAGTCTCGTACGCCGAGTTCATGGACGCCCTCAACCATGGCTTCCGGCTCGAGCTCGAGATGTACGAAGACAAGCGAGGCGCGCACGCCGTGTTCCGTCAGCCCAGTCAGGAGTTGGTCACGACGGGCGAAGACACCGTGGGGCCCGAGCCCACCGAAGAGTCCACGACGGTGCCTCTGGCCGATGCCGCCTCCGAGCACAGCAACAGCCTCCGGCACACAGCCGCCAAAGAGCCCTCTTCCCATTCCAAGTCCATTTTGAGTCGCATTTGGAGTGCGCCGGGCTCGTTGCTGAGCGTGTTGCCAGGAATGCCCAGCAGCAAAGGATACGAAGAGAGCCCATCGTCGCCGCGCCCCAACGGCCCCAACACACCGCCAATGTACGCCACGGACGGCCGCCGTGCCATGGAGGCGGCACTGCTGAACGTCGAGTCATTCTCCATCAAGGACGCCGCCCACAAGCTACGCAACTCGTACGGCAAGTACTTGTTGCTCCAGACCGCCGACAACCACGTCGCCGTCGAGGACTTTATCGTCATGAGCTGCCTGATCTGTGCGACCGACGAGATCGCCGCGCGCCTCACGTCGCTCAACACGTTTGCGGCCACGTAGACGGCATCCCATTCCGTCGCAACACCATATCGAGTAGCAGCATCGATTCAAAAAACGTAGAACCACCAGCCTCAAGTGAAAACCAATGTGGCTGAGAAATTCCCCCCCAAATTATATGAAAACAATCCATTTATCACTTCCACGATTGCTCATCGTCCCGCTTTCGGTATTGTTCCACGGTGGCTCTTGCTCAAAGGAGGTGTCTTCCCGCCCATGGTGACGTTGGACGAGAGGTGGCCTCGCTTGTTGGGGAAGTTGCACCATGGCCTCTCTACACAATCCCTTTCGTATCATATATGCATGTTTTACAAAGCGGAGTCTCGACTAAGCGCGCACTGCTGGGTGTCGAGGATGCGTGGGCTGGGACTTGATGAGTCAGAACCGTTTGTTCCTCCACCCGGCTTCTTCAACACCTTCCCCGCGGATGCTTCCGCCCACCTGAACAAGTCAACCTGGACGCTGATTAAAAAAACACACACAGGCACGCACATTCCGTTGGGGAACCATGCGGGCGCATCCCCAGATCTACTGTGCGTTGCCCGGTTTGGCACGCTCCATCGTTCGATTCTCGACGACCTTGCATCCTATTCCGCAGAGCTCCGATGGGTGCAAACTGGTCCCAAGCGAATGCGACACGAGCACACATCCTCCTTGAAGTTGGGGAGCTCGAACGCCGTCCGACCTTCCGATGGAGGGCACCTCTGTGGTCGAGAAGGCAGTTCCATGGAGTTTGCGGGACTCGTTCGAAACAAGCACATCCGAGAGAATGTTTACTGTAAAGTGTGGAGTTCGGTCGCTGTGGAAAAACGAAGGGGGAGGAGCTCTCGTGGCGTTGCTCTCCATCCCCAGTTCTCTCTTCGGGTGTTCTGGTGTCTTGCCATCCAGGGCTCGTCGCTTGAACAGCTCCCGGTGTTCTGATACATTGCTCACTCAAAGTAGTAGGTTTCACTTCAAGTGGGAGCAGAGTGGACTTGAAGATCATAAATTATGGTAAGATGCATGCTTGTCAAACCCAGCTGGGAAAAGACGGGATTTCGCTTGCTTCCTCACAAGAGTGATTGTGATTGCGATTGCCACCAAGGAGTTGGAGGCAGTCCGCTGCCCCTCCCCATCCCCCACCCACCGAAGCCGCTCCTCTCGCTATCTCGTCAGCTTCCATGTTCGCTCGCTCGCTTCCTCCATCAGCGAGAACACACGCTTCGGGGCCATTCCGCAATCCACCACCAAGCCGCGTTGACCAACGGAGACCATGGGCCAGGGCTCGTCGCAATCGCTCTTCGATCTCCCCAAGCCAACATGGCACGAAGTGCCCAACTCCAAGACCGCCACGCATGGCGCTGTGCGCATGCTTGATGCCAAGCTGCTGTACCAGCCGCACGAGACGCTCTACACGAACCTCATGGAGCGGCGCCGCGTCGACGACGGCTCGCGCCGCATCTTCGGTTGGCGCGAGATCGACAAGGCCACGGGCGAGGCGGGCCCGTTTGTGTGGGTCACGTACAGGCAATTCCTCGACCAAGTCGAGGCGGTTGCCGGCGGCATGGCCAATGAGTTGGGGCTCAAGCGGCAAGAGCCCGTCGGCGTGTTCAGCAAGAACCGCTACGAATGGGTGCTGGTCGAGCACGCCTCGAACCGCATGGCCTACCAGCTTGTGCCGCTGTACGACACGCTTGGCCCCTCGGCCATTCCGTTCATCATGAACCAGACCGAGATGCGCGTCGTGTTTTGCGGTCAGTTGCAGTGCAAGGCGCTCATGGACGTGATCGAGCAATGCCCGAACGTCAAGACGATTGTCCAATTTGAAGACGTTTCGGACGACCAGCGCCACACAGCGAGCACGAAAGGCATCGAGCTCAAGAGCTTGAAGGAGATCATGGACGTTGGCAAAGCCAAGCCCGTGAACGCGGACCCTCCGACGCCCGAAGACATTGCCACGATCTGCTACACGTCCGGCACGACGGGCAACCCCAAGGGTGCATTGCTCAGCCACCGCAACATGACCAGCGCAGCGCGCGCGTCGCACACGCTTCTCCCGTTGAACGAGCACGACGTACATCTCTCGTATCTCCCGCTCGCGCACGTGATGGAACGAGCCATGCAGGCCACGACAGTCTACGCCGGAGGTGCCATCGGCTTTTATCAAGGCGAAGTGGTCAAGCTCATTGACGACCTCGCAGCCCTCCAGCCGACGGTCTTCCCGTCCGTTCCTCGTGTTTTGAACCGAGTCCACGACAAGATTCTCCAGGGTGTTGAGAAGGCTGGTGGGCTCAAGAAGCTGCTCTTCAACATGGCCTACAACTCCAAGAAGCGCCACCTCGCGCAGGGCCACGTCAAGCACGCGTTCTGGGACGCGCTCGTGTTCAACAAGGTCAAGATGCTCATGGGCGGCGAGACGCGGCTCATGCTCAACGGCTCGGCGCCCATCTCGCAGGACTGCAAAGAGTTTTTGCAGATCGTGTTTGGTTGCTCGGTCGTGGAGGGTTACGGTATGACGGAGACATGCGCAATGATCTCGCTGAGCCCCGAGTGTTTCCCTCCTGGTACCCATGTGGGCCTGATGGTCCCAGGTTTGGAAGTGTGCTTGTTTGACGTTCCGGATATGAAGTACACGAGCGACGACAAGCCCGAGCCGCGCGGCGAGATTTGTGTGCGTGGGCCGAACATCTTCAGCGGCTACTTCAAGGAGCCCGAGAAGACGGCCGAGGCCATCGACGCCGACGGGTGGCTCCACACGGGCGACGTTGGCAAGTGGAACGCCAACGGCACGCTTGCTGTCATTGACCGCAAGAAAAACATCTTCAAGCTGTCGCAGGGCGAGTACGTCGCACCCGAGAAGATCGAGAACGTCTACCTCAAGAGCCCGCTCGTCGCGCAGGTGTTTGTCCACGGCAACTCGCTCCAAAACTACTTGGTCGGCGTCATCATCCCAGACAAGGAGAATGTGGAGGAGTGGGCACGCAAGAACGGCTACAAGGCCGATGCGAGCCTCCAGGACCATTGCGCGACCGATACACTCAAAGAGGCCATCCTCAAGGACATGGAGGAGCTCGCCAAGAAGTACGGACTCTTCCGCTTTGAGCGTGTGGCCAAAATCCACTTGCACGACGAGCTGTGGACCGTCGAGAACGACAAGATCACGCCCACGTTCAAGCTGAAGCGCCCGCAGCTCGTGGATTACTACCAAAAACAGATCGCCGCCATGTACGAGGCTCCCGCGTTCTAAGACGAAGGGTCACTGCATAATCAAATCATCGTTTTTGTTGTTGTTGTCATATCGCCAGACTGGGCTTTGGTGGTGTCCTTGACAAAAACGCATTGCGGGGTAATTGACAGATCTTCTCTCCGAAACGACACATGATGATTCCGGTTTTAGCAGAAGTCGTTTGAATTGTCGCACACGCCATGTGGTGTTCTTTGAAATCCAATATTACAGTAGAGAAAGAAATCTCCTTGTCTCGGCGCACAGAAGTTTTCGTTACAGCCTGGAGACCCACCGGCCCATTTTCTCCAGAGAGGCTCCGACCGTGAATACTACGGCTTCGTAGTAGTACCATACACACGGGTATAGAATGTTGCAAGCACTTGCGGGCTTTTGGCTCGAGAGAGCGTGCTATTTTCGGCGGCGGCACGAAGGAGAAGCGGGCCGCGTCAGTTCAGACGGGCATCACGCGCCACACCAACTTTCACACACTCCAGATGCTATCTTCTGCCAACTCTCAAACCCCATTTCACGCTCGGTTCACAGACACGCTATGCAAAACAAGGTATCCACAGTGACCAGATGGTCGGTAGTAGTTGATATGTGTATCACCTTGTTCTGATAAAACAAGCGTGGGGGGCGATGAGTTCGATCAAGTCTCGCAGGTCCCCTCCTCCGCGCTGTCTCTGTGAGAGGGTTAGTGTGGGGACTAGGAAGAAAAACACAAACAAGCGGGCGGACGAGCGACATCAAGCCCCTCGCGCTGGACCCGAAGACTTTCCTACCGGCCGTGGCGCGTTGCACTCTCGAGAAAGAGAGCGAGGGTGAGTCTGCGTGCGAGCGCACGAGCGTCGTCGCGCGAGCGAAAGGGGGAGAGGGGACGAGCCCGTCGCCACTGAAAGAAACAAAACCAACACTAGGGGAGGGGGGCGATACCAAGCCACCGCCCTGATCCCACTCGACCGCGGTCACCGGACGGCGCGCATTGACGGTGCTGTGGGCAGCGTGTAGTCAAACGAGCAGAGCGAGAGCGAGAGGTACGAGTCAAATGGACGGAAGGGGGAGCGCGCCGTCCGGAAGGGGAGGGCGGGGGGAGCTAGTGACGCTCTAATGCTACCATGCTGGTCCCCTGGGTTCATCATGGCCTCTTTGTCCTCCCCTCGTCCCCCTCCCCCTCTCTTTGTCTCTCTGTGATAAACATCTCCGATAACGGCTGAGGGCGCTCCCCTCCCCTCCCCCTTCTCGCTCCGGGTTCGCTCCGGGTATGGAAGGATGGATTCCGCTAACGTGCGCGTGCTCTGTCACCGTGTAGCGGGTTCTTAGACTTCAGCCACAGCAAGGAGTACCGCAAACGGGTAGTGTCTACGAGATGAAGGGCATGCTGCAGACTGTCAAGCGGAAACTGAGCAACAACGGCGAGCACATCCCCGGCCAGTCCCCCGATCGGGTGGATGTCGACGGACCCAAGCTCGCCCCAAGCGCCAATGGTGCGGCCTCCCCTGTCGGAGAGGTTGCTCGTTCGGATGTGTCGTTGCCGAAGCGCGAGCGCCGCCGGTCGTTCCTTGCGAGAAACCAAAAGATCCAGGCGCTCAAGGACCTGCCGCACCTGAAGGACACTGCTCTTCAGAGACGCGAGGTGCGACTGTGTAGCTGTGTCGAACATTTACGCACACACACGCACTATGTACTGACGAAGCGAACGAATGTGCAATCTGTATAGGCTCTATTCCAGCAGAAGCTCGAGCTTTGCTCGGTCATCTTCAACTTCGACGACCCCACGTCGGACAAGCGGTACGTGTCTTCCTTCCGACGAGCACAGTTTGGATGGGACATGATTTGACACAGCGTAATTGATCTGCAGTGGCAAGGATTTGAAGCGCCAGACCCTTTTGGAGCTCGTTGACTATGTCAACAACCCGGGTGGACAAAAGATTTTCACCGAGGCACTCATGCCGGATATCATGGCGATGGTGGTACGTGGTGCCATTATTCGTTGACGTGTTGCTCTCTCGTGTTGCACTAATCGAGCGCTCATGGCAGTCCGCAAACATTTGTCGTGCTCTACCGCCTCAAACCGAGGACTTCGACCCGGAGGAAGATGAACCTGTTTTGGAAGCTTCGTGGCCGCACCTTCAAGTGGTGTACGAGTTCTTCCTGCGTTTCATTGTGTCGGGTGAGGTGAACGCGAAGGTGGCGAAGAAGTTTGTGGACCAGAAGTTTTGCCTTGCCATCATCGACCTATTCGATAGCGAAGACCCACGCGAACGGGACTACCTCAAAACCATCCTCCATCGCATTTACGGCAAGTTTATGTCGCACCGATCTTTCATCCGTAAGGCAATCAGCAACGTCTTTTACCGATTTGTGTACGAGACGGAGCGCCACAACGGTATCGGTGAGTTGCTGGAGATCCTCGGCAGTATCATCAACGGCTTTGCTATGCCGCTGAAGGCTGAGCACCTCCAGTTCTTGTGCCGCGCGCTTGTCCCACTCCACAAGCCGAAGTGCGTGTCCATGTACCACCAGCAGTTGTCGTACTGCATTACTCAGTATGTGGAGAAGGATCCAGACACGGCAATCCCGGTCATTCAAGGTATCATCAAGTTCTGGCCGTGGTCATGCTCTTCCAAGCAAGTGATCTTCCTCAATGAACTTGAAGAAATCTTGGAGCTGATGGGATCGGAGCAATTGCAGCAAGTTCACAAGCCGCTCTTCTTGGCGCTCGCGAAGTGGCTGGGTAGCCAACACTTTCAAGTGTCGGAGCGAACGCTGTTCTTGTGGAACAATGAGCATCTTGTCAACAACGGGTGCCTCAGTAAGCAGCACGCGCATCTCATCCTGCCAGTAATCTACGGACCTCTCCACAAGAACTCAATGGGGCACTGGAACACGACTGTTGAGGGCCTGGCTCAGGTAGGCCCATGGCTCTGGGCATTATTCATTGGCGACATTGTGTACTCATATCGACTTGTTTCTTGTAGAACGTGTTGAAGCTGTACATGGACTATGATATGGCGTTGTATGATCAGTGTGCGAAGGACTACGCGGCCAAGGAGCAGGCACAGACCGACAAGAAGGAGAAGGAAGGCGAAAAGTGGAAGAAGATAGAGCTACTGGCGGCCTCGAACACAGGATCCGGCAACTGATCCTGAGAAGCAGTAGTGGGCGCTTGACCGGCATAGCGTTTTCTATCTCGAGTATGACGACTCGTGGTTGAAGCGAGAATCCCGGGGCAAGCTGAAGATTTGCAAAGGCAATAGGCCTGCGCACCGCCTGCTAGCTGCGCTGCTGTATAGGTTTGGTTTCGCTCTGGTGTCCGCTTTCTTCGACGAACGAAGATGGTGGTCCCGCCAAGGCGTGGATCCGGCTGGTGGTGCATTTGTATAGTTTGGCTCGGCACGTTCGACAACTGGACAAGACATAAAGCAATCGAAAAACAGATAAAAAAAAAACAACGGGAGACCAGCATTCCATTCTCTTGGGTTCGGGAATTGCTGATGCAGGTCAGTGCCCGACACTTTCGGCGGGACGCTGGTTTGCTCTATATACTCCTTTTCGTTAACTGGGCTGCGTTTTTACTCTCCCGAATTGTGGACACGGTGTCCCTCGCCGTGGATGGATTCCAATTCGGGACATTCGGGACGTGCCGGTCCGACACCAAGTGAGTGGTTCGCTCGACCCGGCAGAACGCTCGGCCGTGATCGTCTGGGCGCCGCTCGCTGGATTGGATTGACCAAGGACGGAGAGACACCATGGTCCGCGTGTGGCTCCGCCCCGCGCTCGCTGGTGCGTGTGGCGCTTTCTCTCGTTCGCTGCAACGCGCCGCCACGGACCCGCTCCGCGTCGGCGCGCTGCGGTGGAAGGATCTGTGGAATGGATGGATGGCCAGGACCGCTGACGACGTTGCGATGCTACAGCGCTGAGCCGACAGGCCGCCAAGAACGTCGCCGCGCATGCCGGCGCGCGCCAGGCGCTGCTGGCGCAGCAGCAGCTCGTGGTGCTGCGCCAGTTCTCGTCCAAGAAGGACAAGGGTGCGTGTCATATGCCCGAGTGTCGTGGGGGCGCCTACTCAAAACCTGTGGTCCGCGCTGTATGTAGGCTACGACAAGAAGTCGCTCCACGACAAGTTTGTGGACGTCGAGGAGGACCTCACGGAAGTGCCTCCCGAGGTCGAGATCCTGGGCAAGGAGAAGCTCGACCCGGAGCTGCTCAAGGTGCTCGTGGACGCCGACCTCGAGGTCGCCGAGAGCGGCAGCGACAGCGACGAGGACGGCTCGGACGCCGAGGATGAGATCGAGCAACTCCAAAAGCTGCTTGAGGGCGAGGAGCTCGACGAGGATGAGCTGCTCGAGGATGACGACGAAGATGACGAGGACTCGGAGCTCACGGACGCCGAGTGGGCGGCTAAGTACGAGCGCGAGCTCGCCAACATCGAGTCGGGCGATATCCGCGAGGTTGAGGACGACCGCCTCTACATTGTACGTCAGCATGTTGGTCTGCTTTTTGCTGTTGGCCGCTTTCGGAACCTCATCATAATGGCTTGCAACTCGTAGGAAATGCCCAACTACGACTCGTCGCTGAGCATGGCCAGCGAGGGCGACATGGACGATGACGACGACGCTGGCGCGGACCCGTTCGTGCAGTGGGACCAGGGCGTTGCGTACTCGCCCGAGATGCTGAACTGGATGTTGCCCCGCGAGAAGCGACAGCCGTTCACGACGAAGAAGGAGAAGCCGTGGAAGTACTTTGTCCGCGCGAACCACCCGGACCCGGTCGAGCTGGCAATGGTGAGCTGCTGGATGCTCGAGTATATCTTGCAGGAAAATCCACCTCGCTAACGTTTTGGTGTCTGTGCTTGTCAGGATGTGGACTTGCTTCGCCTCTTCATCTCCCCCACCGGCCGTATTCGCCCGCGCCGCTTCACGGGCCTCACGGCCAAGCAGCAGCGTCAGCTCGCGCGCGCCGTCAAGATCTCGCGCCAGCTGGCTCTGCTGCCGTTCCTGTCTAGATACCCGGAGCCTTCGCCTGAGCAGTGGCGGGCGATGGAGGAAGAAGAGATCGCCAAGCTTACGGCGCTCGCCGAGAAGGACGACGGCAGCAACGTCGACGACGACGACGACGATGAGTTCGAGGACATGGACGAGGAATAGACGAATAGACGGTAGGGGCAACCACACAACACAAAAATTCACTACGTCTTGTCAACACGAGAAACGTGCGGTCCTCATTCAAGACCAACTCCAACTCGGGCTTGGGTCCTTCCTATGCGTCTACGTGATGCTCTTTGCGAGATCAATTACTGTAATGGCAGCATCCCATCTTGTGCTTTCCTGTGCAACTCTCGTTGCGATCTGAGAAATCAGGCTCACCCGACCTCGCGGTCGCCTCAAGTGATTGTATTGCATTCATTTAAAGTCACTCCATCGTGGGGAGTGAACACCATGAGCAGCAGTAGTACACTGTCCGTTCGGGTCTGTCGGTGTATGAGTTGCACGGCAACATGAAGAGGGGGCGTGGGAAGAAAAGGATACCAGTGTACAGTGTATATACATGAACTCATCGAGTGATAGAAAGTGGAAAAGAAAAACTGGTGGGTATGGTCCGCGGTGTCAAGAGAGACCGCGCCTAACTGCTGGTTGTGAACGAAAGGCCCTCGGGACGACTCTACGTGGGAAGAGGGGCGAGGGCAGGAAGATGCGAGAAGGATCGACGCACAATCGACGAGAGCATGCAACTTCTTTCGATTTTTGTTGTAGTAGGAGTTGAAGGAGGAGACGGAGAGTACACTTATTCCGAGTCGCTGTCGGCCGACTTCTTCTTCTTCTTCTTCGACTTCTTCTTCTCTGGGGACGCGCCAGCCTCGGCAACCGAGGCCTCCTCGGCGTCGCGCTTCTTCTTGTCCTTCTTCTCCTTCTTCTCCTTCTTTTCCTTCTTCTGCTTCTTGCGCTCCGACTCATCTTCGTCGTCCGAAGCGGCCTTAACCTCCTTGATCAGCGGCTTCTTCTCGGCGGCAGCGCCGTTCGAACCGTACAGCTTGGAGATCTCAGCAGGCGTGTTCTCGTTGACCTTGCCGAACTTGCCGATCTTGCCCTCCTTGACGAGGCCCTTGACCTTCTGGGCCATCGGGCCCAAGCCCCATCGGCGCGGGTACGTGTCACGCTCCATGATGACGCGCTTGACCTTGGCAACCACGCCGTGGTCACACGTGGCCATGACAGCAGTCGTCATCTGCGCGATGGCAACGGCGATAGCCTCGCCCTTGGTCGTCATCAGAACGACCTCCTCGCCAATGTCAATGTCGTCGGCAAAGCGGAGGAGACCGGGCACCATAAACTTGGCACCGTAGCAGATGGCGTTCACCGACGAGTCCTTCACGACGATGCGCTTGTAGGTGGTGAGCAGCACCTCGAGCGGGCGCACGATGCGGCGCAGGTACGACTCATCCTTGTACGTGTCGTACTGGTACTGGGCATCGAGCACGTCGTGCATCGTGACCATCGAGTCAGCCTCGCCCAGGACACCCGAGCGCACACGGCGCAGCTCCTGCATGTGGCCGCCGACACCGAGCACGAGACCGAGGTGCACGCAGAGCGTACGAATGTACGTGCCGGCCTCGCAGCTCACCCAAAAGACGCCGAGGTTGCGGTCCTGGTCGTACTCGATGAGCTTGCTGTCGTAGATCGTACGGATGCGCAGCTGGCGCTTGACGGCCGAGATGAGCGGCGGGCGCTGGAAGAGCGCGCCCGTGAGCGTCTCGATCGCGCGCGCGAGCTTGGCCTGTCCCTCGATGGCGCTGTGGAGGCGCACGACGGCAACGTACTCCTTACCGGCGCCCTGCTGGGCCTTGACGAGGCGCGTCGCGCGGTCGACGCACACGATGAGACAGCCCGTGACCTTGGGGTCGAGCGTGCCCGAGTGGCCCGTCTTCTCGACGCGCAAGATGCGGCGGATCCAGGCCACGACCTCGTGGGACGACGGGTTCGCCGGCTTGTCGAGGTTGATCACGCCGTAGCGGACATAGTCGTGGAGGTTGCGCTTGAGCGGCGAGGTGCTCACCGGGATGGGCGTGTAGTGGCCCGTGCGCACGTTGAGCAGGTTGTAGTTCTTGAGCAGCAGCGGCCACTTGCTCGTGTCGAGCTTGGGCGTGCTCGACTCGGGCGCGATGAAGTCGTTGCCCGCCGCGGGCGTCTCGTCCACGGACTGCTTCCGCTTCTTCTTCTTGCTCTTCTTCTCCATCTCCGCGGCCGTCATGGTGGCACTGAGGGGTGGGGGCGTTGCGTTGGCTGCCGACGGTTCTTGCGGAATGCTCGAGCGAGTCCCGCCTTGGGAGCTCTCCAAAGGTGAGCCTTTTCGGTTGGCTCGGAGCCATTGGTCCCGAAGTCCCGAATTGGAACGCTTGGCGACCCCATGTCCCGTGTTTGGAAAAGTCCCGAATTCAACCAAACTGCTCTGAGCCGAGGTTGCTATATGAGAGGGCGCCAGGAATAGGAATGGCTTGAGAAGGGTGCGAAATAAGGGTGATTGGATGGAATGCTCTCCAGGAGTTGAAAAGCCACAAAAAGCTGCCGAGCCCACCAAGGTGAGGAAGGAGGAGGATGGATGTGTGCGCTGCTTGCGCGGTGTGGGCGTGCACGCGATGGTGGACGTGGCGTGTACTGATATTTGTCCTTATGGTGACGGTAGTCCGTGACAAGCCATGCGTCAACTGAAGTTCCACGAGCAGAAGCTGCTCAAGAAGGTCGACCTCCTCGACTGGAAGAAGGAGAACAACCTCCACGAGATCAAGGTCATCCGCCGCTACCGGCTGCCCGACCGCGAGCAGTACCACAAATACAACCGCCTCGTGGGCCACATCGCCAAGGTCGTGTCGCGCCTCAAGAAGCGCCCCGCGAACGACCCGTTCCGCATCAAAACCACCGAGGCCATGCTCGAGAAGCTCTACAACATGGGGCTCATCCCGACCAAGAAGAGCCTCCTCAAGGCCGAGGAAGTCACGGTCTCGTCGTTCTGCCGCCGCCGCCTGCCTGTCGTGATGGTACGCGTCAAGATGGCCGAGACCATCAAGGAGGCCACGACGTTCATCGAACAGGGCCACGTGCGCGTGGGCCCGACGGCCGTGACCGACCCGGCGTTCCTTGTCACGCGCTCCATGGAGGACTTTGTCACGTGGGTCGACAGCTCGAAGATCAAGCGCACGGTCATGAAGTACAACGACAAGCTCGACGACTACGACCTGCTCGGCAACTAAGCCCCCATAGACATCTGCGGTTTGCAGCCCGTTGAACACGTCGTTGTGCTCGCTTCATTTCTTTTGTGATAATAAAGCTTTTTGAAGAAGATTGAATCACCGTGTTGAGGGGAATGAACCGCGCAAGCTCCGTGCGGGGAACCCACGGCAAAGGATGTTTGCAGAGGTTGGCAAAGAACAACCCGACAATCGTCGTAGCTCAGTTAGTTGTCGTCCAATTGGGACCCTGCGCTTGGACAAATCCCACAAACCAGCATGGGACCCATCTCGTTATGTGTTGGCACAGCAGCACACACTGTGGTATATTAAAAGGGGCCCATTCGATGCGGTGGGCCTTCCCCACATCGCACACGCGTCTCATGGTTTCGAGAGTAACCACCGGCCCAAAATGGAACTCCACCTTCTCGGGAATGCGCCGGGAAGTAGCATCAATCGGCCATCTAGCGATCTAACCATACACCGTCAGGCAGACAGGACGAGATCCCTGTGGCCTCGCCATCACAGAACAATTTGCTCTTGGCCTGCCGACGCTCGCATTCCCCGCCCTACTCCACCTGTTCCACAATGCCACGCCATGCTGCACTTGTGTCTGCTCTGCTGCTACTCTGCGCGACGCTCCTGCCACTAACGTCGGCACAAAGCCGCATCGTGACCGAGACAGTGCGAGGCACGATTTTCCGGATGATCAACAGCTACGTCACCGTGGACCAGTACACCCTGCAAATCACCGAGCCGACGGCACTCGTCGAGTTCGACATTCTGTCGATGGAGACTGCAAACAACCGCACCTTCAAGGACGTCAATCGTGACTGCGACTCGGCGTTTATCGACTCCAAGATCTTTCTCTACAAGCAGGACCCGACTACAGGCGTGTTCGTGCAAGTCGCGTATAACGACGACGAAGGCGACGATGACGTCTTTTACTACGGCAAGGGGCGTCGCGACGGCTCGCTCAACACCCAGGACTCGTACATGGTGCGGCGTCTGTTGGCTGGCACGTACATGCTCGCAGTCGGGCGATCTCCTCTGACCAGTACGAGTGCTCGCGCCGGCAAATCCGTTGAGGCGGTCAACTCGTTCTCACCGTACTCGTGCCAAATGCGGCGCGCGAGTTACGGGAATTACCAGCTCACGGTACGGGTCCAGTCAAACTCGCCCAGTGGTATCATCAAGAAGTATGCCAACTCGTACGTGGGCAACAGTTGCTCCACCCCGACGACGTCCGCCCAGTGCGTCTATCGACTCCCCGGGGACTTCCGCAGTGCGATCATGGCTCTGTGTCCGTACGATAAAACGGTCATGTAAAACGTTTCAAAGCAAGCCTATACATCTCCATTGTGCGGATGAACTCGATGTGCTGCATCATGCTGTCTCTGTAACAGAGTACCCAGGCATGCCGACCACGATGCCCGCAGCTGAAGTGTTGAACCATTTTTCGGTACGTAATGAAGACGGACCCTGGTCTGGCAAACGCATCCCCTTTGTTGCCCAGTCCATTTCACTGGACTGCCCCTGGCCAGTGAATCTCAAAGAGGAGAGCTTTTCATTGTGATTTCCTAGCTACCACACATATATACGAAGTACATACTGAGCACGCACGCGGTGGTCAGGGAGGGTAGTCGAGTGCATCAACACCCGGAACCCATGGCACATTCTCGCCAAGACAATAATTGGGTGAGGTGGAGCCAAAGCGAAACACAATTCGTACTTTTGCAGGTTTCGTATATCGTACTTAGATAGATACCTGCGGTTCGGTTGCCTGTGATGTGGAGATGGTGTGTCAAATATGGACGTTAGCGGATGTTAGAGTGCGGCTAGGGGTTCCACATGGATTGTGCGATCTGGTAGAAACTCCACCAAACTCGTGTCTTAACACCCCCTAACGCCCATCAATTCGAACTTAGCTTCTTGTGGTTGTGTGTGGCGGGATGACCATCACTCTTCCCGCGGTTCTCGGTTTCTCGTTTACCACGGTGGAAGAGTTGACACTAATAAAGCGCCTTTATCAAGGGGCTCTTAGGTGGCCCCGTGCGAGCCCATATTTGTGCGCCAGGACGATCAGGTCCGACCCAAACGCACAGTATCTACTCCCCTTGATCCCATCTACAAGTTCGTGTGGGTCTCGACTCTCCACGTTCTGAATTGACCAAGTTATCTCCAGCGGAGTAAGGCCCTTCCGGTACGTCCAAAATGGCACTTAGCGCGCCGTGGGGGAGGTGTTTAGGGGCGCTCTTTGGGCCCGGAGGCCGGTCGAATGTGTCGGTATAGCTTTTCCGGGCTCGAATATGCATTTTGGTGTGGTTTGGCTGTGAATTGCGGCCCCTACACGATTTGGCGTGTTCATGGTGGCTACATTAGGGTTTTGTACCAGCGTCACTCATGGGGGCACTGAATTCGGTGGCCTCTGTACGAAAACCCGCCACCATGCACGCCAAACTCACCTCCCTCCGGGTTGTATGGTCTTTTCAAAGGAACCTGCTGATGGCTAATCTCATGGTTCTTAGGTCCTCGCGGCTCTTTGGCGAGCGATCAGCTGTTCGACCTGAGATCGCGGACATTCTTCGATCTGTCGTGGGAAGATTGGGGCTGTTTTCTCGTGTTGGGTCAGGCAATCGCTCTCACGCGGGCCTCCACACTATCTACGAGAAGTCATCGGAGCGTGGTGCCGGTAGTCTCGTTGTGACATCGGTGCCCGCTCACTGTCGCTCATGTCCGCGCCATCCCAGCCGATGCCCCCAGCCCCTCAGTTTGCACCACAAGCGGCTCCGTCCACTCCCACTACACAGAAAGTCGACTCCGCCACGACTGCAACTGCAACAGCTCCAGGAGCATCAGTAAGTATTCATTTGGTCACCACGGTGCTCTTGATGAGTCGAGAAGGGGAATTAATAATCCTTCATTTTCATCACCGCAGGCAATGACGTCAGCTACAACGGGAACGCCAGCTGCGGCTGTCGGCTCTGTTGCTGAAAACACAGGCTCTGCCCCTACGGCTACAAGTGGGCCCTCACAGCCCGCCGCTTCGGTCGCACCACCTCCGGCACCAGCAACGGCTACAGTTCCGGTACCAGCACCAACTGCAGCACCAGCTTCGGCGCCAGCTACAGCAGCAGCTCCTGCAACAGTACCTGCTACAGCACCCACTAGTGTACCGGCGGCTTCAACTGTCCCAGCAGCCAGCGTTCCCACGCCGACATCTTTGCCTTCTTCTGTAGCAGTTGCAGCTCCCGCGGTCACCCCTGTCGCAGCACCGGTAGCCGTGACAGCAGCTACGCCTGTCACTGTTTCACAACCGACGCCTATTCCTGCACCAGCTGCCGTCATAAATCCCGTTCTGGCGGCATCGGCGGCGGCGGCAGCGGCTGCTAAATCTGCAGCGACACCATCAGCACCGGCCCCCGTTTCAGCACCGACCTCAACAACTCCTGGTGGTCCAATTCCGATGCCTGCTCAGCTGGCAAGTCCGAGTGCGAGTCCTGCTGTGCCGACGCCAGCGCCGCAAGTTCCTGCCACTAGTGCTGCTGGTGAATGGCGAGATAAAGACGCCGATCGGAGTGCGCGTCAACAAATTGCTCGGATCATGTACGTGGCCGTAGAACACATATTTCGTTGGGCACTCATCTTTAGTGACCTAACGTGTGTGTCTGTCTTTAAACCAGCTTGACTCTCATCATGAAGAGCGCGAATCGGCCAGCTTCGGTGAACTACAATCCACGAGAAATCGCCCGACGACTAGAGCACACTTTGTACATGAGTGCGGGGTCGCGGGAAGAGTACAGCAATGTTCACACGCTCAAGGTTCGACTCCAACAAGCACTCGACAATTCCCGCCGCCGCCAGATGCAACTTCAGCAGCAACAACAACAGCAGCAAGCACCTGCATCTGTTGGGCAGCCACCTGCGACTGCTGTAACCCCGACGACGACGGCGGCTATGAACCTAGTCCAGCAACAACAACTCCAGGCGCAGCATTTGCAGCAACAGCAGCAGCTTCAACTCCTCCAGCGTCAGCAGCAGCAACAGCTCGCGGCCCAGTTGCAAAGCCAACGGAATAGCCTCTCCGGAGTACCGTTTCCCGGTGCCGTGCCTGCTGCACCTTCAGCGGTCACCAGTCAGCCACTACAAATGCCACTCGCCATGCAGACATCGATGCCTGGTTCGTCTGGTGCAACGGGCGTATCGCTAGGTACAACAACATCAGCGCCAGCAGTGACATCAGCTTCTGGTGGAAGCTCAATCTTGGATGAACTCGAGCGGGAAGCAGACGAAATGGCGAATGGCGTGAGCGACGAACCACTGGCGATGCCTGAGTCGGAAATGCGCGCGTCGTTTGGGGCTGTTGCGCCGCCTGCCGGGTTGACAGCTGCGGGGGCGAATGCATTCAACATCACGACATCCACCGCACCGACCTCAGGGGCGTTCAACGCGATGCCACTAAGTATGCCACCAGAAATCGGAGGTGGATTATCCACCGCACCGACGACCTCAACCGTTGGTTTTGTTCCAGCGCCTACGCCGACGATCCCGACGAGTGCAGCAGGCGGTGTCGCGACAACCGCCGGGGCTTCAATGTACCATGGCATGAACCTGACTGCGCCACAGCTCCAGCAAATTCAGCAACTACAGCAGATCCATCAACTGCGACGTATGCAGCAGCTCCAACAGCTTCAACAGCAGCAGCAAGTTGCTAACGCAGCCGCGAACATCGGGTTGAATGCGACCATTCCAGGCGCTGCTGCGACTGCTGCTCACCTTCAAGCGACAACGAACGTTACTTCTAGTGCGGGGATGACCATGGCGTCCGCGTCGTCGGCGCCAACTGCTGTGAATGCTGGTGTCGGTGCTGTGGCCCCACCTGCTTCTGGAGTTGTTGGTGGCGCTCCGGGAATGATGCAGATGAGTGAAGCCGCTATTGCACAGAAGCGGGAGGAGCTCAAGCGACGACTCATCCAGCTCAAGCATGCTCGAACGTGCACGGCTGTGGACTGTACGGTCGATTACTGCGCTCGCACCAAGGCGTTGTTAAGCCACGTGTCGCGGTGCGCGAATGCGCAGTGTACGACGATCGGGTGCAAGTCGACGAGACAACTCCTGTCCCACTTTCGCAAGTGTCGCAACTTGCAGTGTGAAGTGTGCAGCGCCATTCGCCCGCCCATGAACGAGACGGAGCAGCAGCTCGTGCTGCGTCGGCAGCAAGAGCGGCTGTGTATGCTACGCCATGCGAGCACGTGCGCAGCACCACAGTGCGTGCTGCCGTACTGCGCGGGAATGCGGGTCCTCTGGAAGCACATTTGCGAGTGCCACCAAAGGCAATGCCGCACTGATCACTGTATCTCGTCACGGTATGTTCTGTCGCATTTCAAGCAGTGCAACAAGATGATCTGCGAGGTATGTGGTCCTGTTCGCAAGGCGATCAAAATTGTCGACTCCTGCAAGGGCAACCTGCCACAGCTTCAAGTTGCTGCAAGTCAGGTTCCCGAGGGAGTGCGGAATCTGATCAAGATCATGAATACAATGGTTGGTCCGAATGCCATGGCAGCTGCTGGTCAACTGGCAGCGCAGCAGGCCGCAGTTGCCGCCGCCGCTGCAGCAGCAGCTAGTGGCGGTGCTGCTACGCCGACGCAGCGCCAGACTGCCTCGCCTAATGCTACTGGTGCTGTGGCAAGCGCTGCATGGCTCGCAGCGCAGCAGAAGACTGCAGCAAACGGCGCTGTGAAGGTGGAGGGTGGTCAAATCGGTGCAGATACCGCTGTTGGTGCGGCTGGAAAGCAAGCGGCTGGTGGTGACAAACCAGCGCTGGTGAAGACTGAACCGAAGGACAGTACCACTCCTGCTGGTGGTGCTGGCGTTAGTGATGCTGATGCGAAGAAGAAGGCTATGAAGTTCCAGTCTGAAAAAGAAAAGAAAATGCGGCGGAAAGAGCAGGCCAAGATCGCCAAGGCACGGGTGCAGGCAAAACAAGCGGCTGCAGCGGGCGGACCTGGTTCTGCTGGTGCTGTGGCTGGCGAGTCGGCAACGGAGAAGCTACCTGGTACAGCCGCCGCCAAAACTCCGGCCGTAGCTGCTGCGCCGCAGCCCATCCCTACTGTCCAACTCAGCAATGGGTTGGTAGTGCGTGGAAGCCAGGCCAAGCTTCGCTCTGATCACGTGTTCAACCAGCAAGATATCTCGTTTTTGGATTCGATGACGGAATCTCAGCTGGATGAGCACATTCGCTCACTGCGCTTCAATTTCTGTGGTTACATTACCCTCACGGAACTCAAGAATCGCCTCATGCCGTTGCTCAACAAGCTCATGGAGAGTGAGTTTGGCTGGGTGTTCAACAACCCTGTCGATCCTGTGCAGTGGAATATTCCTGACTACTTTGACGTCATCAAGTGCCCCATGGATTTGGGTACCATCAAGAAGCGATTGGAGAACGAACACTACTACAGCGTCGAAACGTTTTCCTCCGATGTGCGCCTCGTGTTCGAGAACTGTATTGCGTACAACAGCAGCACGAACAACTTCAACGTCGCGGCGAAGCAGATGCTCGCTTCCTTTGATAAGCAACTAGCGGCACTCAAGAGCCAGCTCGAAAAACAGCTCTTCAAGCGATGCGAGTTGCGCAAGGAAGAGATGTGCCAACTTTGCGGTGGTGACTCGTTCAAGTTCGCGCCGTGCATGCTGTTCTGTAGCGGACCATGCACGGGGCGTATTCGTCGGCATACGCACTACTACAGTGATCCGCGCGGTGAGCACCATTGGTGCTCGAGCTGCTACAAGCAAATGAAGGACGGACCCATCGATATGTCTCTGTTGCCGCAGCTTTCAGGGCCAGCTCCTGAAGGTGGTGGTGCCGACCTGCCTCTCACCAAATCGTCGCTTCTGAAACGCAAGAACAGCGAAGTTGCGGAGGAGCCGTGGGTGGAATGTGACTCGTGTAAGCTGTGGTACCACCAGATTTGCGCGCTGTTCAACGAGCGCAACCACGCAATCTCGGGTGAACAAGAACCGTTCGTGTGTCCCATTTGTGTCAAGAAGCAACGTGCCAAGGGCGTCAAGCCTAACCTGGAGAATGGCCTCAAGGCGAAACGGTTACCAATCACGAGAATGGCTAAGCTGATCGAAGAGCGCGTGCTCCGGCATATCAAGCAGGCACAGGAAGAAGAGGCCACGCGAATGGGAAACTTGGGCAATGCTGATAGTATTGGCTTCAAGGCGGTCGGAGAGGAACCCAAGTCTGAGACGCAGTTTGGTGTGACCATTCGCGAGGTGTTGAGCGTCGATAAACAGGTGCAGATCAAGCCAAAAATGGGCAAAATCTTGGCGGAGCATTACGGAAAGAAGAAGAAAAATGACGGAAAGACGGTTGCCAACGGTACTCCAGAAAAGCCAAAATCGCTGAAGCGACAGCGCGTCGAGACTACAAAGAAGAAGAAGAAGGTCGCTGCTGATGCCGAGAATGCGAATGGCTCGATGCTCCAACTGACGTACCGCTCGCGGTGCATCTGCGTGTTCCAAGAACTTGACGGAGTTGATGTGCTGATCTTTACGTTGTACGTGCAAGAGTACGGTCCAGACTCGCTTTCTCCGAACGCTGGACGCGTCTATGTTTCGTACTTGGATTCGGTGAACTATTTCCAGCCGAAGAAGTTGCGTACCCTCATGCACCAGCAAGTCATGCTTGGGTTCCTTGAAGATTGCCGGAACCGTGGCTTCCACACATGCCACATTTGGTCGTGCCCGCCGTTGAAGGGAGACGATTACATCTTCTTCTGCAAGCCTGAGAATCAGAAGATCCCGAAGGCAGCCCGTTTGAGATCCTGGTACCAGAAGCTCTTGCAAGAAGCGAAGAAAGAAGGACTCGTCACGACGATTTCCAACCTTTACGCGGAGTACTACATGCGGAAGAAGGCTGCCCACGAGTTGCCTTACTTTGAGGGTGACTACTGGCCACGACTAGCAGAGGATCTCATCAAGCAGCTCGAGGAGAAGGGAACCGGCCCGCGTGAGAAAGGAGCAACGACAGCGACGGCTGGAGGCTCATCGAATGCTGTGCTCGATACAATCACTCCATCAATCTCCGGGGCTGTTGACGAGGCGAACGAGAACGACGACGATGAAGCTGAAATCGGTGGCGATGACGACGACATCAAGACACCGATGGCAATGTCTCCTGCGCCCAGCGATGAGCACACTACAAACGAGGCTACGCCTGCCGCAGCATCCAGCTCGACGGGCAAGTCGAAAAAGGGGACGGGTAAGCAGAGCAAGAAAAAGCGCAGCAAGAAGGGCGACCCAGCAGCAACGCGTAGCAGCAGCACGACCAAGACGCGATCCAAAAAAGGCACGCTTGGCATGCCCAAGCCCGCTGGCAATAGCAAGAACGTTGTCAACAGCGACCCGATCATGCAAAAGCTCAAGGGCATCTTGGAGCCGCAGAAGGACGACTTCTTCGTCGTGGACCTGCATCCTCGTTGCCACAAGTGCCAGGAACCGATCATCAAGGTTCCGTATTGGGAACTGAAGACTCTTGACCCTCCGGCTTCCGTCGCCGAACTGCTTGAGGCCGTAAAGAAGACGCGCGCGTCATCGTCGAGTTCTCGCAACGCTCCTCCACGTCACTACCACCATTACTACTGTGTGAGTTGCCATGAGACGAACAAGACGCAACTTCAGCACCGTGTCGAAGTGGCCGCAAACGGCGCGAAGCGTGCTCGCGAAGTGTGTGAAAAGATCCTGCCGCTAGACGAGAGCAATCTCGCTGTTCAAACTGCGGAGGTGGACATGCAGGAGATCAAGTATGAGCTCGTGCTCCAGTATGTGGATCCCCTCGCGGAAGAAGTCAAGGCCGAAGACGCTGACGTAGCTGCAAGTGTTTCTGAGACGACCGACAAGTCGACTGCTGGAGATGTGACGATGGAGGTGAAAACTGAAGAGGCTCTGCCCTCCGGAGACGGTGGTGACACTGCAGCCGTGAAGGTAGATAGCAATGGGGAGACATCAAACGACTCAGCTGCCTCTGCCAGCACGTCTCCTACAAAGCCCTCGACGTCGACGGCGGTTGTGAAGCAAGAATCGTCAAAGGCGATGACGCCGAAGAAGGCTAAGGAGCGTGACCTGGACGATGTGATCATGCCGTGTGAAATCTTCGACACGCGTGAGGCGTTTCTGATGTACTGTCAGAACAACCATTGCCAGTTCGACCAGCTGCGCCGTGCGAAGCACTCGTCAATGATGGTGCTGTACCATCTATTCAACCAGGGCACGACCGGCTTCACGTTCAGCTGCTCAAGCTGCAAGGTCACACTGCTCAGCGGTAACCGATGGAACTGCTCAATCTGCCCCGTGTTCAACTTGTGCGACGAATGCAACGCAAAAACAAAGCACGAGCATCAGCTACACTCATTCAAGATCGTTGCGATTCCTCGTCCTGGCGCGGACGTTGTGCAACCTCCGCTCGATCCCAGCACGATCGCGCCGGCGGGAGGGCTTGGTGGGTCGGGCAAACGAGCGCAGCTCCAGGCCGGCTCAGCTGCTGGCGCGCGCGGCACAAAGCGCGACGCTAACGGTGCCGAGATCAAGCGCGCCAAGAATGCCCTCCCCGGTGTATCGACCCCCACAGCGGGCGGTGCTGCTGGGCTCAACAAGAAGCGCAAGCGCAAACTCAACGTGACGTCACCTGTCCAGGCTGGCGACGCTGGAGCAGCTACAGGAGCTGCGGCGGGGGCTGCCGCACCCGGAGTGACTGCTGGTGCTGTCAACACTGCACCGGTTGCTGCCGTGGCGGCGGCGGCGGCTCCAGCGGCAGCGGCAGCGGCACCCGGCGCGGCGACCGCGAACACCAACGGCGGTGGCGACGATGACGACCCGAGCAAGAAGAAGCCTCGTATCCACAACATTGATCCGGCGCTGTTGCTGCAACTCGAGCACGCGAGCGGCTGCACGATCGCAGACTGTACGTTCACGAACTGCAATCGCATGCGCTCGATGCTCAAGCACGGCGCGATGTGCGAGCAGCGGCTCGCGGGGCCGTGCGTGCTCTGCAAGCGCATCGTCGGGCTGCTCTCGGCCCACGCGCGCCAGTGCCAGAAGGAGTACAGTGAGTGCAAAGTGCCGCGCTGCGCTGATATTCGCCGTCACTTTTTGGCGCAGCTCCAGCAGCGCCAAGAGCAAATGAACCGACTTCGCCAGGCGCAGGCCGCCGCGGCGGCTGCGAACGGCGGAACCCCCGTTGCCGCTGGTGCCGCGGCGGCAGCTCCGGCGGTGGCGGCTGGAGCTACGGCCACGCCGACTGCCACGAACGACGCGTCGACGGCGGCACCCACGACAGCGTCTTCTACGACGACACCGACGGCGTAAGTGACCTACGGATGTATTGTACAGCGACAATCTGGCAAAGAACGAGAGACGAGAGGAATGAGAGGATAGCCCCCATTAGTTAGGATAGGATGTAGCGTTTTTTTTTTTTTGCTGTGAAGAAAACCAAAGAATGAGAGATTGATACCTCACACGAGCCGCATCTCCGAGCCGAGTGCGTTGGGAGGTGTGAAGCGGAGAAATCTGTATGGAGAATCCGCCGGCGACGCAGTCGCAAAGCTGATGGGCATCGGTGGAGACGCGTCCGCCGTCGTTTCCATCGGCTCAACAAGCCGTAGCTGCTCGTACACGGCGACTATAAAGGAGGCGGCGAGCTGCGCCGATCGGTCTACTGGTGACGCAGGCTTGCACAGGTTGGAATCGCAGAGCTGCGTGGCGTCATCCACGTTCTCATCAGCGAAGGAGGACGCAAGCGGACCCAATCAACATGCGGTGCTACCTCAAGCATGCGCTGGACAGCGGCGTGGAGCGTCGCGAGCTTCCGTAGCTTCAGTTCGAGCGAGTGTACTGAGTCCGCGGCGTCGTTGTGCCAGCTGACTGGTAGCACTTGTGATAATTCCCAACTCAACTGACGGAAAAGCTTCGCTGTCTCGTCCGTGCGTCCGTGCTGCATGCGCCGGATCGCGTACTGATCCGTGCGGGTGTCGGTGAGTCATTTCTTTTTTTCCCGGGCCGTAAGAGGGCTAGTTTACGCACCGCATCCCGTCGCGCGTGGCGCTGGGCGACGCGCTCTTGGAACGCGACCAGCCGCATTCCGTCGGCATCGACCTCTAGCAAGTGTAACACGCCGCTCGCGCGCAGCAGCAGCGCGCAGCTTGTGGTGGCACCGCAGGGCTCATCAGTCTCTGTTCAGGGTCTCCGCCACGAGGGCCGGGGGCGACGCACCTCGTCCATGCTGCACCCATGGGATCCCCCCATCCAGCCACAATACACCACACAGCCCCTTTAACGTCACGCGAATATCCATGTAGAAGGGGGGGGATGTGTGTGCCCCACCTGGAAGCCGCGTGACGCGGGCGGTCGGGAACGCGCCGCTCTCAAACGCCGCGATGTCGTGGGCGACGCGCCGGTCGATCGCGACCCGCAGCGCCGCGTGGACCACGCTCTCGCGGAGCAGCAGCACATCGCCGTCGTCGCACAGCGTGAGCACCTCGCGCTCGCTGATCTCGCGCGGCTCGCGGCTCGCCGATGGCCCCATTGGCACTTCATTTCCCTCAGCGCGCGCGTCGTTTCGCGTCGCGCAACCTTCAAGCAACTTTAACATAAACCAAACTAGCCTAATGTGAGCAGCTCCCAACCAACAAGAAAATCCACAAAAAAAGATGATTCGCGTGGAGCGGCCATCGCCGCCGCCGCACGGCGCCGCGGCCACCGACGCGAGCGGAGACCGCGGCCGCCGCGTGGCGTGTGCCTCGTCGCGCGTCGCACGCGCCGGCGACCTTTTGCTACGAGCGCCGTGCTTCGCGGCGCTGCTGGACCCGTCGCTGTGGGCGTCCCACTGCCACGTGTGCTTCCGCGCCGCCGCCGAGCCGACAGCGAGCCGCACGACGGCGCTGAGCCGCTGCGGACGCTGCCGCGTCGCCTACTACTGTACGTATGGGTTGGTTCTGAGCTGGTCGCGAACGGCATCCGATTCTTGACGGTGGGCTCGGTTTGCGATCTGGCGCTAGGCTCGCGCGAGTGCCAGCAGCGCGACTGGAAGCCCGACCACGCGGCCGAGTGCGGCAAGCTCGCACAGCTCCAGGCGCTCGGGCTGCGCGGCGACCAGCTCTCGGACGTGCTGCTGCTCGGGCGCGTCGTGCGGCGCGTGACAGCGGCCGCGAAACACGACGACGAGGACGATCGTCTCTCGTCGCCGCTCCTGCTCATGTGGAGCGAGGAGGACTGTACCCAGGAGACCGAGCTGCTCGCAGCGCTCGCGCAAAAGCTCGGGATCGTGGCTGGCGAGTCGACTGCCACGTCGCTGCGCCATTTGCAGCGCCTGCTCAGCCGCTTCCGCAACAACAATTTCGCGATTTGTGACGCGCGGCTCAACCCCGTCGGCGCCGGATGCTTCCCACTCGCTGCGATGGTCAACCACAGCTGCGCGCCCAATGCCGTCATCACGTGAGATACATTGTTACATTACGCTCCGTGGTGGCGTATCTCGTGTGTGGGAACGCTGTCTGACGACTTGGAATGAATACTTCCTCTGCAGGTTTGACGAGTCGACCCACTCGGTGGTATTCCGCGCGCTCCAGTCGATCGCGGACGGCGAAGAGATCACCCATGCCTATGGTACGTTGGGCACTACGATCTAGTAGAGTCCACCGTCTCACCTGACGATTGCCTGTGTTGTGCGTAGTGGAGACGGCGCTACCCCGCCGCGAGAGGTATGCGCGTCTCAAACAGCGATATCACTTTGCGTGCGCGTGCTCGCGCTGTGCCGTACCGCTGCTCGACGAAACGTCCTGTGATCGTTTTTTGTCGGCCGACGCTGATGGCATCGAGGAACAGCAATGGACGGCAGCGCGTCGCGACCAAGTGGCCGAGTCAGCTTCTCTTTTGGAGCGCGCACTGACGCCAGAGGGAGCGCCCTCTCGAGAAGCTCAACTGGAGCTGGTTACCAGGGCACTTGCGATCCAGAACTCGGCTCTTCACGGCGCCAATATCCAACGCCTCGTGACGCTCTCACAGCTCTTCACATTGCAGCTGCAAGAGCCGAACGACTGGTTGGCCGCTGTGCGCACGGGTGAGGAGATCCAGCGCGTCTACGAGCGCGTGTACCCGGAAACGCATCCGCTCGTGGCGCTACACTTGTTCACGCTGGGAGATCTCTGCGCGGCGCAGCCGCCACTGCACAAGGACGCGCGCAAGCACTATGCAGCCGCACAGCGCATGCTGCGAGTCACCCACGGGCAGAGCCACACGTTTGTGCGCATGATCGACGAGCGACTCGCCGAGTTGGAGCAACAGTCCACGGTCTAGTGCAAACACCCGAACTCACTGTTTTAGAAAACTCAAACATTCAGTGCACCAATAAGCACCCCGGTGCTCGTGCTGTCTGGTCCGGTGGCCACCATGCATCCGATCCTCTGAATCTCAAACAGGCATGGCTCAGGCAGGACTGCGTTTGTTTACCCTCTTGGTGGAACCAAGGCGGCTTCATCGGTAAACTATCGAAGTGGTATTTCACCCGTCACGGTCAGTGTCATTTCGCCCATAAATGGGTCATCGCCAGCATGCGCCAACGAGAGGCAGAAAGGAAAAGAACGCTGTGTTTCAAAAACGACATACCAAACAGCGTGAATCTTCATTCTACGCTCGAAGGAAGTGTGCTCAAAGCCACCCTCGAGGTTGCGGGCGCAGCGAGCTTTCTCGTGACTATCTCGCTTAGCAGTGATCGTGGCCATTTCCAAGGGTGGGGGTCGGTGTCGGCGTGTTCTTGGTTGGCTCAGGGCTAGCCGTTGTCGGCTGGGGCGGGACTGACGTCGGGCCAGGGGCCACAGTGGTTGGCGTCGGCGGGGCCGTGGTAGTCGGCGTCGGCGGGACCGGGGTAGTCGGTGGGGGAGCCGTGATCGGGGCCGTGCATTCGATCGACTGGCCGCTGCACACTTGATTGTCCAGCGCACACTCACTCTCCGGCAAGTTGGCGACGCACAGCATCCAGCAGACGTTGCCGTTGACAGGAACATCCGAACAGGTGCACTTGGCCGCACAGTCCGGCGCATCGTTCGGGCTGTGGCCCGTCCGGTTACAAATCACCGAGCACGGTTCGCTCGGCGCCGTGGCGCCAGGTTTGGTTGAGCACTGCTTGAGCGTACACTTCTCGTCCGACGGCGCGAGGCGACGGCCCGTCGCACAGCCCACCGTCTTGAGCTCCGACTCCTCGTCGCTCAACAGCTGACGCGTCGTGGCGTTCACGTGGGCCTCGAACGGCGTACTC